>JAASAO010002907.1:0-120181 GCA_017311375.1 Mytilus coruscus
GGGCTCGGAAGTTTGTAAATGGCACAACTTAGGCCAGCATTGCCTATATACATTTTGTACCACAATCTAGTGGCAAGGTCAAAGTGGTATGAGGTGCTTTATGTCAACAGATAACTAATCCTTTAATCTCCTTTCGAAGACACTCCGCAATTTTAAGTAATTCATGGAGATCGAAATGACATCGGAAAACATTTTCAATGGCGCTAGGACTTAATTTATAGACGCTATTGGTTTTCTCAAGATTTCTTTCCACAGTCAAAATGGTTAGGTCTCAAAGTTACCAAGATTGAAATATAAGAATAAGTCATTGAACTAAACTAGACTGAGAATATATGTTTTGTGGCTTCATTATTCTGAAACTCTGATGCATATCTTAGATACATTAGATACCCGGAAATATTTGAAAACATCCAGAGCTATTCTTAAACTTCAGTTGTCAGATAATGAAAATGATCTATTTGCATGAAGGCTGCAACAAGATCTTTAATGATGATATTATTAATTTTCACTATAATTTATCCACCAAACAGCGAAGTAAGTCATTGGCTTCAAGAATCTGCTAGCTGGTAGTTACGGCGGTCAGATGTCTGTAATTAAAGCATATGTTAATCTTACATCAACTATTGATTTGTGGTAATGGTTGGCAGTAACAAGTTCCAAAGCATTCTTTATGAAATGATTCTTTTCAAACTTGTTGATTGTTAAACTGTATAGGCTATATTAAAGTAAATACCAGTACCAATGAACTAAATGTATCACTGTATTATTATTTAATTGAGTACATTTATACATGTAATCTTCATTACAATTAACAACTGTAAGTAATGAATACTTGTTATATTTACAATTACCATTGATTTGCTTTGAAAAATAACTTAAATTTCAAAACTAATTACTTAAACACACTAGAGTACAATTTGTGTGTTTATTCCCAATGATATTGCTTTTAACAATTTACCTTATTTGTGTATTCAAAACAAGAAGTGAATTTTACCTGCGTCGCCGAAGCCGAGTCAGGTCTAGTAACCGCTTGAATCCGTCCGTCTGTCCATCCGTCTGTCCATCCGTCCGTCCAAAAGACCTTGGGTGAAAACTTTCATCACATTTTCACTGGCTTCTATAAAATAAAATGATTTAATATTTGGTCTGCAGCTTCATAATGTTGAGTTGTAGCAAATTATCAATTTTACATCCATCGTCTAGCAACGTCCTGTTTGTCGATATTTTGAAATTTTACAGCACTCATTGTACAAGGAAAATTTTCGTCTAACTTTTCTTTGCTCTTACTGAAGGAATAATTTTATTTTTGTCTGCAGCTTGATTATATTCAGTTGTAACAAGAAATCAATTTTACGTACGTCATGCAGCCACTTCCTGTTTCTTAGATAATAAGAGAATATGTAAATAATGAGTTCAAACCCACTAAAGAACCAAGTGTGATCTCGTGCTCCGGAAGAGTAAGCAAAGCTGTTCCCATGTGACACCCGTCGTGTTGCTCGTGTAAGTACAAACCAGGTGATAAGTCTAATTCGGTAGGTCGCATTCGAGGAAAAGAGGACGGGATTGTGGTTACAACAATTAGAACATATCCGTCGTCATCTGTGACACAAAAGTTTCATAACGTTAACGGTCAACCAACTCGTGATTGCGTCCGTAAAATTTTCGAAGGATGATTTCAACTTCATCACTTGGAATTCATGGTTTAATAGCTTCCTTGTAAGCAGCAACCCTCTATCAAGGCAATCATAATAGAAAATGCAAGCTCTGAAATAGTAGCAATTGGGCGGTATCTACTCCATTTGCTGATGCTGTTGGAATGATGCTACAAAGAAATGCAAATTTAACAATTAGGACGCTGAAATCATCTCTTTTATTCCCAACCGACATTTATTGTCAATTTCTAGATGTATGTCAAGATATGAGGTTGGCTTAACTGTATCTGTTGTATCCTTTATTTCAAGTTCGATGGGACAGATGCATTCAACATAGTCACCAAACTTGGAATCATTTAGTGAGAAGACATCATCTTTATAGCGGAATGAAGTATAGGATAATGCTATCTTATTTTCATTTATCATAATCTAATTATATATAAAGTAGAAGTCCTGTATGAATCCAGCATCAGCAGAAAATAGGAAATTACATTTTATGGAAGTTGTTATGCTAATTAACTGTCTTTGTCTCACATTTAGCTCATTTCGATCACTGAAAAATGCCTGTTGTTCTAAAGAGCTGCAGTGCATGAAACTGTCTGAAATAGTGTTATATCAAGGTTTATTTGTCGACACCATACCTAAATATTATTTTCAATTTATTTCAACAAGTGATTCCGCCCACTTTAATAAAACCAAGGGTCCAGATATAGGCGCTCTATTTTCCTTTTATTTATCATTGTTTTTATAACTTGTTTAATGAAAATTTGTAGTAATATTATGACAAATTTGCACGGGCTTTCAATAGTTTAATGGAAAGCGTCCGGTTCACTTTAATACGTATATATATCGGATAGAATGACATTTATTGTGATACAAATAAACATCCTTCCTGTCTTAATTGATTATATCAATAACGTGCTAGTAATATTTAAAACGACGGACATATTTTTGGAGAGTTCATATTTCCTTGCTTAATATGATAATGATATAAGTAATTGCAAAACTAACTTCGAACGATATTCTCGGGCGATTTAGATATACGGTATAGGCTGTAATCTATAATTAAAGACTATGTAAATATAAATAAATTATGTTGACCTTGACTTGTCATGAGAACCTATTACTACCATTAATATTGAAACGGTCATTTGATCTTAACAAACTTTTAAATGAAGAAACAACTCACAAAAGATGATTTGTTTTGATTTTTATCTTTCGAAGCGATTTAATTTCCAATAAATGTAGTTTGAAATAAAGTTAGGAACTTCTTGCTTTAATCTAGTACCGTTATGAGCTGTTCAGTGTTTCTTAAGCTTACGAATGATATATGAGGAATACTTTCCGTTTATGAGGCTTATATAAATCAAATAAGTTCTATTTAATGACGTAGATGTAATCAACTATAGGTCACCGTAATGCCTTCAACATTGATCAAAACGCATAACAAGCTGTAAAAGGCCCTGACACGACAAAATTAAACCAGTTGAAGTAAAACAACAAATAGCCTGATTTATGTTCAAAACAACAAACGAAAACAAATATTATATACAGCAACAAACGAGAACCACTGAATTAAATGCACATACAGAAGGTGGCGGAGTTGACATGTTTTCGGTCTTGTTACCCTCCCTAACCCGAGACAGCAGTGTAACAGCACAACATAAGAACAAACTAAAAAATTAGTTTGGAAGGCTTGGTTCAACAGATTGATACAATGTACAAATTGAACTAACAAAAGCACTAAAGACTCAAATTACCGATCTCAAAGTACTCGCAGTTACTGAAAGCTAGTTAAAAGCCAATAACAACTAATAAAATAATCATGCATCCAAGACAAAATATCAATAAGTTCACATTCAGTTCATTTGGAATTACGTCATATGCAGTCTAGGAAAACATGACATTGTGGAAATTAACTCATCATACATACCAGGCTTAAAATGTTGTACGCCAGACGCGTTTCGTCAAACTATACGTGCCGCCAGGATGTACATGTAGAACCGGTAGTGTTAAAAGCTGTGAATTTTTGGACTGTTATCTTGTGAACTAGAACGTAAAATATCCAGCTCTGCGTGTCGATCTAGTAATAAACAGGGTTTTATTTATATCGTATTAACATGTTTTCGTACTGAATATGCATTAAATTTGACATAGGACGTAAAACAACCATCTTGATTTCTATCTTCTTAATCGATTTATGAGATAAGGATATCAGTAGACTACTGGTGTCTAAAACTTTAATTAGTAAAAATATTGATATTAATGTTTGAAGTGTGATTGTCGAATCATACATCTTCTTCAAAATTCGGTTTTCCTGACCTGTTTTGCAATTTTGCATATGATTTCAGACTAAAGGGTAAATAAATAAGTTCCTTAATGATTATGCACATATATTAAACTTATCATCTCTATTGTTTACTTCTATTGATGTAACTAATTGTGGAGGCGTATCATGCTAAGGGTGTATGTAGGTGTGTGTTCCTGTGTATCTATTTCCGTGCACATATACATCTACATGTATACATTTGTAATATATGTTTATGGTTATTGTTAATGTTATTTGTTTCACGTGTTTATGTATCTCCGAGAAGTTATCTGATTGGTGACTGCTAACACGTACAACGTTAGTATTATGCCACACTATGATTTATTATGAATGTTTATGTTAATAGCACTGGTATCTGTCCTTACAAAAGAAAAACAGTATCCACTTGCAGGTTATTCGTATTCGATACAACAAGATTCTGATCATTTGTATTTACGTGGGTGTGTCAGAGCCAACACTAAATGATTTGAGCGACGACAATTTGTTAAGTGAGCATCACTAAATACAGTGAGTCTCAAGCCATAGTCCATACTGCAAAGCACCGATTATCATGTTGTATGCATATTGATACTATAGAATATCAGCTGCGAGTCACAATATGGAGCTTTTATCGATTGATGAGCGCAGCGAACGAGTTCACAAAGACATCATATTGTGTCTAGCAGCTGATATTTTACAATATAAATATGATGAAAATCGGAGAAACGATTTACCGGATTGTAATTGTGTATTTTGCATGACAGAAACAAGTGTTTTTATTTGTTTCACCAACAAACTGGAAGATGACGTGTCCAACTTATCAACATCGGTTCATTCTTTAAGACGCCGGTGATATGTCCGGGTTAAATTTATTGAGACCGGGTTAACGTACTTGACGTCACAAAGCTGTGATATACATTTTATGAAGAGCTGAGCAGAGTGATACAGACAGTGGGAACACCGATAATCCTGATTAACGTGCCCAGATTACTACTGATAATCAACTCGGCTTAGTTTACACTCTCATTCGTTTTAGGAATTACTTATATCACAAATTGGCTGACTTGAAATCAGACATCTTGTTAGAACAGGTTTCTGTATCTAGAAAATTTCGTGAAAATGCAAACATCAAATTATAATCAGAAAAATTATTTCAGAAAGCAATCGCATTCAGTTTAGATTTAAATAAGACATTTTGGAAGACATATAGGGCTTTTCATACAAGTTCAATTCTCCTGTCCAGCATCTGTCTATCTTTTGTTGATCTCATCACTGGCTGGCAGGCTGATGGTTTGTAAATTCGATGTGATACATGTACCAACCAACTAACCAAAGCTCCTGCCACTCTTTTATTGATCTTATCACTATACCCAAAAAGCAATTAAAATTGCAGACAATTCCACTGGGGCTGGCCGACGGTCCGCGAATTTGATGTGATCCCGCCAACAATGATATAAGCGGTTTTATTTAAATTCAAAACAAATTTTAAATTTTTCTGTTTGGGAAAATTAGACAAAATTTCTTTCCTTTTAAAAATAACCAAATTAAATGATTTTTTGGGGAATTTAAAAATTTTTAAAACAAAGGGGTTTTCGGAAATTTTTTTAAATAATATCATTTCGTTTATGCTTTAATTTTTGGGATTTTATTATTTTAGTTTTTAATTCCCTTGATGATCAGAGTTTCCTCAGACGGAATACGGAAATATCATTTACTCATTTTATCCCAGAAAATGTCGAATTAACAAATGTTTTTGTATCAAAAATAGTAAACCGGTTATTTAAATTCGCTAATTTAAAAATGTAGTTTACCCAATTTTTCTAAGTTAATTTGTATCCGGTATAGCTTTATAGAACAACGTTATATGTTTAAATCAATTTTTTGGCTCTTCTAAGCTTGATTAGAAAATTCCTCAAGTGTTAAAAAATGAATTAAAAATTAATATAAATATTAAATTATGAATACAAACATAAAAATACAAACAGATATCAAACAATTCGTTATCTAATAATGAAACCAGAGTAATTATCACATTTTCAATTAAAATAAGATAACTGTATAAGATTTCTGAAGATTAATTCAAACAAATATCAATGTTAAATGATGGATGAAGGAATCATGACAACTAACATGTAAAGTTATCGCAAAACAGTAAGACTTCCTCAATAAAACTTAAGAAGCAATTAAGTTTTCAAACAAATATTAGAATATTAGAACACAATAAATAAATTTGTCACGATGTACTCTAATGCGATTGAGGAATGTATGTTTCAAATGAATTCTTGAAGATGGCTCATAGCTACTACGCAAAATGAGTACCTAAATGTATCTAGTTCTAAGTAATGCAGACATAAAAAATAATATTCAATAGATCGGCTACTATATAATATAAAAAATAGACAGAATCAATGAAAATGAATTATTAAATTTCTAGATCGATTTACGACTATAAATCGTATCATATGTAAAATCAAAGTAGATTATCAAACTTGTCAACACATTGATAGTATTAAACAGAAATATTTATCAATCTTTGGTCTACGAACTTTGTAAAACGAATGAATCAGCTTAATAGTAAGAATTGACTTCTGATAAACAATGTTATGTTGTTTACAAGCATGATTTTACTGTTATTATGAATGCTACATTTAGAATTCCTTCTAGCACTGCGAATGATCAATGACAAAAGGTAGTTATGATTAATCTAGATTATGTTCAAGATCTCCTTATCAGCTTATAGAGAAAAGGATATTTAACACTTACAATTTTATGGATTAACATGTTTTATCGAACTTGCTAGTTGTTAATAAATAAATACTTAGAACGAATTTGTTTAAAATTTAGTTAATATTTAGAATAACTTGAGTTCAGTTAAATTTTTATATGAAATCATAATTTATTTTAATTCTTATGAAAACTAATGTATTATGTGTTTTGTTGTTTAGTATTCAATTTAAATATGTCAAATATTTATTTCATTTACATAATAATGTAAAATTTGTTTATGACAGTTCATGACGTTTATACTCATTCTAAATGTTTTAATTTATTTGTGACATTTAACAATCAAATTATTAGGCTCTATTTGAAGGTAATGAATAATTGTGGTATGTTTGTTTTACGTATACTTATACTGTTATATGATTATTATTATTAACATTGATATTGATTTTCATTATTTTATTTTAAATGTTTTTAATTATTGTATGTAGTTAAGTTACGTATCGACTAAATTATTTTATTCTTTTATTATGATTGAATGACAACGTAAAGCTTTTTATTTTGATATTATAAGGTTTAATGTTTGTTACAGTGTTTATTCATATTGCATCTATTGGATTGTTTTTGTCTTTCCTGATGTTCTAATTTTTTATTAACAGTATTTCTTATTAATCATTCAGGTAAGTATTTAATTGACTTAGTATTCTTAATATTATTTTTTATTATGATAATTTGTTGAAACCTTTTTCAAAGTTTATTTTCTAAAGTTGTATTCAATTTGCTATTTATGTATGTTATGGTATTAGTTGCAAAATGAAGTTATTCATCAAACGTTTAATTGTTATATTAGACTTTTTTAGGCTTATTGTAGTTATTTTGGTTGATGTTATGAATCAAAAGAAAGTTATCTATTATTAAACTTTAAAGTTCATTTAGTGTTTTGTTTTTTATTTTGATTAAGTACTTTTATTGTTATATTATACGTTTGTTTTCATGTTCGTTATATTTATTGCTTTATAGAAGAATGTTTGACCAAGTTCTAGCTTGTAAGTCTTGTCTTCGAAAGATTGTACCTTAAATAACATGACAAATTGTACTTTTGATAGACATTGTATTGTATGGTTTTTTTTATACGCGTTCTCTTCGTTTATAATTGGTTATTGAAGTTCACATTTGGCCTATAGCTTGTGTTCAGTGTAGCCAAAGGCTCGTTAACCGTAAATTTGTACTAAATGCTTAATCTATAGTGTATATTGCAGTACTGATTATTCTATTAACCATTCTACTACTTAATCGAGACAGCAATTCAAATTGAAGACTACTCGACTGTACTGATTTTACTCGACCAATCTGAAGTGCTCTGAAATTTACTCGATATTACTCGCCTGTAGTCTGAACCATACTTAACAGTCTGAACTTGTTCTTGGCTAGTACTTAACCATTTCATAAGTGTCTGAACCATTCTCGACCAAGTCTGAACCATGCTTGACCTAGTCTGAACCATACTTGACCTAGTTTGAACCATACTCGACCAAGTCTTAACCAACCTAGACCTATTTCTGTATCTGTCTATTATATTTCATCAATTTAGGAACTATTTATTAGTTATTTCCTTGGCTAAAATTTGAACAACAATTTGTAATCCAACATGTATTGACACCAAAATTTAACAATAAACATAATATAATCATCAACACCATATGCATCAACACTTATATATATAATGTAAATCACCTCTAAAATAAGAATAAAACAAGATGATCAAAGAAAGTGATTTTGGTAGGATTAAAAAATATCATGTAATAAATTAAGTTTTTGTTAAATGAATTTGTATATACATGTATGTTCATATTGCATTATGTACATTAGAAATACTAGATCTTTCTACCATTATTCAAATATCTTTACTGTTATTCAAAACTTTTGAATGTTTCAGATATATTTTTGGTTACTGGAAAATTTTCAACACTAACTTAAGCCTGGTAAAATTTAAGTAAACCGACAGAAAGTCAGAGGACAAAAGTCACAAATAATTTGTTTATTATTGTTTTAATATATAAAGAGCAGATCTTGAAATAATTACTTTTATTACATTCACTCGTGTTACAGTTAAGGAAATTGTTCATAAGCGTTGATAATTGAATATTTTTCAAATTTAGATCATGCTAAGGATATATTTCTTGGCACCATGAAGCCATTTTAGTACCAAGCAACTTTGATAAATCTTTTCGTAACAATTATTTGATCATTATTGATTATGTAGAATACATTTTGTTTACAAAATTGCTTTATATATTATAGTTCAAGAAAAGTACAAGATTTGTTTCTAAAATAAACATTTTCTTATTTTAAGAAAAACAATCTTGAAACGGAATTGTGACCTTTTGTCCAATGATTTTTGTCCCTGACTTTTGTCTGTGGCTTTTTGTCATTTGACTTTTGTCCTACATTCTAAATTTATGGTGTCAGTCGAGTTAAGTTTATAATGCAGTTAACAATATTTTTTGTTTATAAAGCAACTTAATAAATTTTAAAATTGACCATAACACCAAGAATTTAATATTGTAGAACTTCAATAGCAATCCTTGATAACCTTTAAAAAAGAAATTGTGTTCCAAAGTTTCAGTAAAATTTAGATTGATTAAGTTTGTCAAAATTAGACATGGCCTTAATAAGGTTTAATTACCTCAGTACAGGTGTGTTTTACAGGTAAAAGGAAAATCCTATTTTCTTTAAACTCCTGTATTTTGTATTAGGTTGCTACTGAATTCAAGAGGCCTTGTGCTTTAAGTTTTACAGGATGTTGTTTAATTTTCAAAGGATGTTAATTAAAATTATTACTCTCTGACCAGGTGTGCTCTTTTGATGTGTGCCCCAAGCAGGAGGTATTACTTAATAGTTTACCCTAATCAGAAGAACAATTTTAATCATGTCTTAGATTTTGTATCCCTTTTAGATATATATATGTACTTATAATATAATTATTTCTGTGACTGCATCCTACATTAATTTGTAAGATCCTCTACGATAGATAATTCAGCTGATCTGTAATATTCCATCTTCATGCCTTATATATCATGTACTGTGTTACGACGCTAGATAAAAACTGACGAGGAAAGGTAACACCCGGCCACCGAAAGCTTGATTTTTGTCCAGCCTAGGTGGTCGAGTGGTCAAGCGCACCGGGCAGAGTGCAAGTCGATTTGGTGCCACGATATCTCAGTAGCATGAGTTCGAATCCAGGCCAGGAAGAACAAAATTTTGCTTCGAATTATGTATACAGACTGTGTTTTCAGCCTTGTATCACCATCACTGGTGATCCGATGGATAAAATCTGTCGTAGAGTTGTCACTGGTTCAGACGTACTTATAATATAATTATTTCTGTGACTGCATCCTACATTAATTTGTAAAATCCTCTACGATAGATAATTCAGCTGATCTGTAATATTCCATCTTCATGCCTTATATATCATTTACTGTGTTACGACGCTAGATAAAAACTAACGAGGAAAGGTAACACCCGGCCACCAAAAGCTTGATTTTTGTCGAGCCTAGGTGATCGATTGGTCTAGCGCGCCGGGCATAGTGCAAGGCGATTTGGTGCCACGATATCTCAGTAGCATGAGTTCGAATCTCGGCCAGGCAAAAACAAAACATTTGCTTCCGCAAATTAACAGATCTAACATTGTTGGGCTGTTATTTAGACGAATTATGTATACAGAATGTGTTTTCAGCCTAGTATTACCATTACTGGTGAGATGGATAAAATCTGTCGTAGAGTTGTCACTGATTCAGACGTACTTATATATATACAAATGTATACAAGTCTAAATTGAAAACAACGTTCAAACCTATGATTGCGTTGGATAAAACCGCAATTTTTATACGTGCATGTAAAACAAATTTCTTCGTAGAGAGTCAGAATACAGAACAAAAACAACATTTTCCAAAAGACCAAAAGTGAAAAGTATATTTTAACAAAACGCATTTGACTAACAGGTCGAACAACTGATGTTCTTAAACCCTGCCGACTGCTATTGGCGATTGACAAATAAATTGATCACCAGATGTAATATGGATTTTAATAATTAATTTAATACCAAACAGAAAACAATAAACTTGCGGAAAAGATGGCATATCGCAAACATGAGGTGCACAAGTGTGTACACCATATCCGGATTTCGACAATAAATGTCTCTTCAGTGATGTTAGGGATCGAAACGGTATTTGGAAGGCCATATAATTTACCTCAATTTAGGATAGACTCTTGAATTTTAAAGAGTCGAAATAGGATGAACGGATCATATAATCCCGAAGGCAAATATAATACAAGCCCAAACGAAAAAATATAAACAAGTCTAAATTGAAAACAACGTTCAAACCTATGATTGCGTTGGATAAAAACCGCAATTTTTATACGTGTGCATGTAAAACAAATTTCTTGGTAGAGGGGTCTAAATACAGCACAAAAAATATATATTTAAACCATTGTCGTGACGTCCGCCTATTCATTTACCCTGGATTCTTTTTCTAGAATCAATGCTTCCTAAATCTGTCACTGAAATGGACTTACCAAATTATATTCATTTTTTTCCTTTGTGTGCCTAATTTCATTAGGTTTGAATTAGCTAATTTACTGATTTCTGTTCAAAAATGGAATTAATTTTAAAACGTACCTTTAATTTTTGTAATTTGTATATGCCTTCGCAGGATTCGAACCCATTCTTGGAATCTATTATGTGTGACTGACATCAACACATCGACGAAACCTCTCGGCTACTAATGGGTTATAATTCAGATGTCTATTTTATATATATAAATGAACATACGATACACATCGGTTCAACGGATATACAGGGCTTGTACCTTTATATATACATAATAGGTAATCATATAGTATAAGTTGGTAGCCGCGAGGTTAGCATGGAAAAGATCAATAAGTTAAAGTGTCAAGTTAAAGGTAGAGATCTGTCGGTTAAGGTTCGAATCCCTGTATTCTCTTTGCTGTCCCTATTCTTTAGTTTTTCCGTTTTTCTTATTTTGTATGTTATTGTGGATATTTGAGTAATAATAGCGGGTTTTCCCCGTTTATTATTGGCTATTTTACTTATTTGAAACGAAAATGGCTACATTTAACTTGTCCGTTTTATTTTTATTTTTTTTTTTTTATAAATATAGTATGATTGCATATATTTTACTGCATAATTTTAGAGATATTCGCAAATCCCTATGCGAGTAAATCGTGATGTGCCTATAATAAGGCTTCTTGCTAGAAATTCGGTATCATATTTATAATATATACCTAGAAATAAGTTCGAATATGCCTTATTTTGTAAATTACGGATAATGTTCAGATGACTGATAATTATAAAGACATCCGTGTTATGTTATATTTGTATTTCTCTAACCAATTAATTGTGACCTTAGATTTATTAATGCAACGTTGAACATGATAAAATGGTTATTTAAACTCACTAACAGTACCTTCTAGTTAAGAAAAGGCTTTAATTTTGCAAAGACATCAACACAATAGTTTGAGTTATAGATACAATGGATAAGCGTTGATTCACGAAAACAAACCATTCGCCCTCCGGCTCATGGTTTCTTTTCAAGAATCAACGCTTATTCATTGTATCTATAAAACATAATTATTCTAAATATCAGCACAACAATAATAAATCTGCAAATTTGCGGAAGCAAATTTTTGTTCTTCCTCGCCGGGATTCGAACTCATGCTATTGGGATATCGAGACAACACCGCCTACATTGTGTCAAGCGCTCTAGACACTCGGCCACCTAGACTGAACAAAACTTCAGCTTTCGGTGATCTAGTGTTACCATTCCTCGTCAGTAGAATCTATAAATGTAACACAGTACATGATATATTAGGCATAAAGATGGAATTGATTGCAGATTAGCTAAATTATCTACCGTAAAGGATCTTAAGATGCAGTAACAGAAATAATAATTTGATAATTACGTCTAAACAAGTGACAACTCTACGACAGATCCATCCAATAGATCACCAATGAAGGTGATACACGGCTGAAAACACATATTATATTCAAAATTACTCTTAATATCAGCACGACAATGTTAAATCTGCAAATTTGCGGAAGCAAATTTTGTTCTTCCTCGCCGGGATTCGAACTCATGCTATTGGGATATCGAGACAACTTCGCCTGCCCTGTGTCCAGCGCTCTTTTTATCATTATTATTATGTGTCCAGCGCTCTTAACCAATCGGCCACTTAGACTGAACAAAATCAGCTTTCGGTGGCCTAGTGTTACCTTTCCTCGTCAGTAGAATCTAGAGTTGTAACACAGTACATGATATATTAGGCATACAGTTGGAATTGATTGCAGATTAGCTAAATTATCTATCGCAAAAGATCGTAAGATGCAGTCACATAAATAATTATTTAAGTATGTCTAAACAAGTGACAACTCTTCGACAGATCCATCCATTGGATCACCAATGAAGGTGATACACGGCTGAAAACACATATTATTCATAATCACTCTAAATATCAGCACAACAATGTTAAATCTTAAAATTTGTGCAAGCAAATTTTGTTTTTCCGTCGCTGGGATTCGAACTCATGCCCACATCTAGGGATAATAATTTTCGTGTTTAGGATAATTTTCTCCACTTTATATTGAAGACTTTCTAGTAATTGGGTACATCTCTGGGATGACGGGAACCATACCGAACACCCGTACGTCAGTGATGGTCGAATAGCCGACATCCACAGAGAATGTCCAAAATTTATACGATTAAAATCCCATGTTCACCTAAAATACGAATTGCATGATTTATTTTCCGTTGAAAATTATGAATTAGGCCGTTAGTTTTCTCAATTGAATTGTTTAAGTTTTAATGTCGAAGCCTTTTATAGCCGACTTTACGGTATGGGTTTATCTCATTGTTGAAGGCCATAAGTTTGCCTATAATTGCTTACATCCACTTCATTTGAACTTTGGTGGATATATAGTTGTCTCATTGGCAATAATACCACATCTTCTAGAGATAGACATAGTATCTCTATTTTAAGTTTGTTCTTTATAGTTGTAAATACAAATGTATGTCCATGAATTTTACACTGTCGGAAAATTGAAAAAAATATGTATGTACGAGCTTTAGAAACGAAAAAAATCAAGGATCGCCGGGCTATTTTACGTTTCGTGTCGAGTACATTTAATACATTTGATATTTTTGAACATTTTTTTTAACGTTGATGTTCAAATGTTTTTCTAATTCCAAATCGTTAAGGAAAAGACTGCATTAAATACACAAAATATGAACTGTGATCTTAACATTAATCCAACGTTCGTTCGAAATACAAGCCCTATACTGGGATACCAGACATGTATACTAGTCTAGCATTATACGTATTGGTTCGGTTTATCATTACACATTTGTCTGTATAGTAAAATGGTCGGTTGAAGGATTCATAGAAATATAAACATTCATGGAACTTAGTATCAGGATTTTATTATACACGAGAAGAATGCATCCTCAAAGAGTACGTAATGCAGAGCAGAAGGAAAAAGTATGCCGATAATTACCCAAAGAATTATGATAAATACATCCATAACACTTTATATGTCTTACTACTTATAAATCTTTGTAGACATTTCTTAGCAGATGTTAAAGAAAATAATTCCATATGAAGACATAAGAAAACAAAAGATCTAAACATATTATGCTTAGTGTTAAATGAAACAGTCAAACACTTTCAAGCTAATTGTTATGGCGTTTCCTATTTCGTGGTCTTGCACCGCTTTCGTATATGTTAGACAGACATGTATAACCCCTACCCATTCTGTATATGCATGTCTAAAGATAGGAGCCTATAATCTAATGGTTGTCGCCAGAAGCTGTTGTCATACTTGGTTGTTGTTGTAGTTTAAATTGGGTTGTTGGTTTTCTTTCTTTAAACCGTTTTCCATTTTACGTCATAAAAGGAATTTCAAAGGTTACTAGATGTATTCTACACTACAAACCAGTAAAAGTCTGAAATAGCCTATATCTGTACTCGACTGTACTGACTTTTACTCGACCAGTCTGAATTGGTCTGAATTTTACTTGATATTACTCGACCCCAATCTTAACCATACTCGATTTGTACTTTAACCTTATCTTTGCCATTGAAAAAGTCTGAACTATTACTCGACCAGTCTGAAACAGTCTTACCCCATTCTTGACCAATTCTCAACCAATTTTTTTCAGTCTGAACCATACTCGACCAAAGGTCTGAACAATGCTCGACCAGTCTGAACCAGTCTGAACCATACTTACCAAATAACCTCAACTTTTTAAATTTAATTGTTTATATATACATTTATACACATTGTAACTATCTTTTAATTGACAGCCACAATAAAGTAAAGCTATATTTACAGATTTTGACAGCCTTACATGATTATCACATTTATCAAATTGATATCTGGACACAGTGCAGGCGGTGTTGTCTCGATATCCCAATAGCATGAGTTCTAATCCCGGCGAGGGAAGAACAAAAATCTGGATCCGTAGATTTGCAGATTGAACATTGTTGTGCCGATATTTAGAGTAGTTATGAATATATTTATAATATATATAATTGTTTTCTGTTTAGTATTAAATTTATAATTAAGATCCATTTACTACATCGGATATCCGTTTATTTGGGAATCGCCAATGGCAGTCAGCAGGGTTTAAGAACATTTGTTGTTCGAGCTGTTAGTCAAATGCGTTTTGTTAAAATATACTTTTTCACTTTTTGGTCTTTTGGAAAATGTTGTTTGTGCTGTATTTAGACCCTCTAACAAGAAATTTGCTTTGCATGCACACGTATAAAATTGCTGTTTTTATCCAGCGCAATCATAGGTTTGAACGTTTTAAATTTAGACTTGTTTATATTTTTCGTTTGGGCTTGTATTATATTTGCTTCGGGTTTATATGATCCGTTCATCCTATTTTGACTCCTCAAAATTCAAGAGTCTATCCTAAATTGAGGTAAATTGTATGGCTTTCCAAATACCGTTTCGATTCCTAACATCACTGAAGAGACATTAATTGTCGAAATCCGGATATGGTGTACAAAAACCTTTGCACCTTTTGTTTGTGGTATACCATCTTTTCCGCAAGTTTATTGTTTACTGTTTAGTATTCGATTTATAATTAAGATCCATTTATTACATCGGTGATCCGTTTATTTGGCAATCGCCAATGGCAGTCAGCAGGGTTTAAGAACATTTGTTGTTCGACCTGTTAGTCAAATGCGTTTTGTTAAAATATACTTTTCACTATTTTGGTCTTTTGGAAAATGTTGTTTGTGCTGTATTTAGACCCTCTACCAGGAAATTTGTTTTACATGCACACGTATAAAAATTGCGATTTTTATCCAACGCAATCATAGGTTTGAACGTTGTTTTCAATTTAGACTTGTTTATATTTTTCCGTTTGGGCTTGTATTATATTTTCCTTTGGGTTTATATGATCCGTTCATCCTATTTTGACTCGTTAAAATTCAAGAGTCTATCCTAAATTGAGGTAAATTATATGGCCTTCCAAATACCGTTTCGATCCCTAACATCACTGAAGAGACATTAATTGTCGAAATCCGGATATGGTGTATAAAAAATTTTGCACCTCATGTTTGTGGTATACCATCTTTTCCACAAGTTTATTGTTTACTGTTTGGTATTAAACTAATATTAAGATCCATTTTGTACTGGTGATCAATTTATTTGGCAATCGCCAATGGCAGTCAGCAGGGTTTAAGAACATCTGTTGTTCGACCTGTTACTCAAATGCGTTTAGTAAAACATACTTTTCACTATTTTGGTCTTTTGGAAAATGTTGTTTGTGCTGTATTTAGACCCTCTACCAGGAAATTTGTTTTACATGCACACGTATAAAATTGCGATTTTTATCCAACGCAATCATAGGTTTGAACGTTGTTTTCAATTTAGACTTGTTTATATTTTTCCGTTTGGGCTTGTATTATATTTTCCTTTGGGTTTATATGATCCGTTCATCCTATTTTGACTCTTTAAAAATTCAAGAGTCTATCCTAAATTGAGGTAAATTATATGGCCTTCCAAATACCGTTTCGATCCCTAACATCACTGAAGAGACATTAATTGTCGAAATCCGGATATGGTGTATAAAAATTTTTGCACCTCATGTTTGTGGTATACCATCTTTTCCACAAGTTAATTGTTTACTGTTTGGTATTAAACTAATATTAAGATCCATTTTGTCCTGGTGATCAATTTATTTGGCAATCGCCAATGGCAGTCAGCAGGGTTTAAGAACATCTGTTGTTCGACCTGTTACTCAAATGCGTTTTGTAAAACATACTTTTCACTATTTTGGTCTTTTGGAAAATGTTGTTTGTGCTGTATTTAGACCCCTCTACCAGGAAATTTGTTTTACATGCACACGTATAAAAATTGCGATTTTATCCAACGCAATCATAGTTTGAACGTTGTTTTCAATTTAAACTTGTTTATATTTTTCCGTTTGGGCTTGTATTATATTTTCCTTTGGGTTTATATGATCCGTTCATCCTATTTTAACTCTTTAAAATTCAAGAGTCTATCTTAAATTGAGGTAAATTATATGGCCTTCCAAATACCGTTTCGATCCTAACATCACTGAAGAGACATTAATTGTCGAAACCAGATAGGTGTATAAAAAATTTTGCACCTCATGTTTGTGGTATACCATCTTTTCCACAAGTTTATTGTTTACTGTTTGGTATTAAACTAATATTAAGATCCATTTTGTACTGGTGATCAATTTAATTGGCAATCGCCAATGGCAGTCAGCAGGGTTTAAGAACATCTGTTGTTCGACCTGTTACTCAAATGCGTTTTGTTAAAACATACTTTTCACTATTTTGGTCTTTTGAAAATGTAGTTTGTGCTGTATTTAGACCCTCTACCAGGAAATTTGTTTTACATGCACACGAATGCATGCAAAACAAATTTCTTGGTAGAGTGATCTTAAACAGCACAAACAATATTTTCCAAAGAACAAAAAAGTGAAAAGTATATTTTAACAAAACGCATATGACAAGCAGGTCGAACAACGGATGTTCTTAAACACTGCTGACTGCCATGTCGATTGCCAAATAAACGGATCAGCAGAAGTAACAAAATGGATCTTAATTATTAATTTAATGCCAAACAGAAAACAATAAACTTGCGGAAAAATGGTGTACCGCAAACATGAGGTGCAAAATTGGTACACCATATCCGGATTTCGACACTTAATGTCTCTTAAGTGATGTTAGAATCGAAACGGTATTTTGATGGCCATTTAATTACCTCAATTTAGGATAGAGTCTTGAAGAGTCAAAATAGGATGAACGGATTATAAAACCCGAAGGCAAATGTAATACAAGGCCAAACGAAAAATATAAACAAGTCTGAATTGAAAACAACGTTCAAACCTATGATTGCGTTGGATACCAACTGCAATTTTTATACGTGTGCATGCAAAACAAATTTCTTGGTAGAGGGGTCTAAATACAGCACAAACAATATACATAATTACTCTAAACATCAGCACAACAATGTTAAATCTGCAAATTTCAGTGATTTTGTTGGCTGTGAGTACGAAAGTTAACAAAGGTAGTTATATAACTATTGTATGTAATCATGAAACCTAATGTAGTTTTTATTTAAGACTTTAAATGAATTAACAATGATTATTTTTCTTAAAACAGATGGCAAACAAGAAGCACCTTAATAAGGTTTTATTACCCTCAGTACAGGTGTGTTTTTCAGTTTGTTTTGTTTTGTTTACCAAGACTCAGACTTCAAAATAAGATGACTTGACTATATCAATTTGATAAATGTGATAATCATGTAAGGATGTAAAATCTGTAAATATAGCTTTACTTTATTGTGGCTGTTGTCATGTCAGTTAAGAAGATAGTTACAAAGTGTATATAAACAATTAAATTTAAAAAGTTGAGGTTATTTGGTAAGTATGGTTCAGACTGGTTCAGACTGGTCGAGCATTGTTCAGACCTTTGGTCGAGTATTGTTCAGACTGAAAAAATTGATCGAGAACTGGTCAAGAATGGGTTAAGACTATTTCAGACTGGTCGAGTAATAGTTCAGACTTTTTTCAATGGCAAAGATAAGGTTCAAGTACAAATCAGTATAGTCGAGTATGGTTAAGATTGGGGTCGAGTAATATCAAGTAAAATTCAGACCAATTTAGACTGGTCGAGTAAAAATCAGTGCAGTCCAGTACATATATAGGCCACTTCAGACTTTTACTTATTTGTAGTGTATAATACATCTAGTAACCTTTATAATTCCCTATAATGATGTAAAATGGAAAACGATTAAAGACAGAAAACCAATAACCCAATTTAAACTACAACAACAACCAAGTACGACAACAGCAACTGACGACAACCATTAGAGTATAGGCTCCCATCTTTAGACATGCATATACAGAATGGGTAGGGTTATACATGTCTGTCTAACATATACGAAATCGGTGGAAGGCCACGATATAGAAAACGCCATAACAATTAGCTTGAAAGGGTTTGACTGGTTCATTTAACACTAAGCAGGACTTTAATACATAAGCTAGTACGTTGCCTAATATGTTTGATCTTTTGTTTTCTTATGTCTTCATATTGAATTATTTTCTTTAACATCTGCTAAGAAATTTCTTCAAAGATTTATAAGTACATGTAGTAAGACATATGAAGTGTTATCACTACAAACTGCTCAGAGTCTGAAAAGACCATATTGTGCTCGGCCAGCAAGGTCGAGCACAGATTTTACTTGATAAGACTCGACATAATCTCGACAGTACTTAACTGTTCTTAACTGTACTTGACTTTGGTCTCGACTTTACTTAATAATTCTGATTCAGTACTTAATAATATTGGTATAGTCTGAAATTGTCTCGACAAATGCTCGTCCAGTCTCGACTCAGTCTCGACCTGTCTCGACCAGTCTTGATTCATTCTCGACCAGTCTCGACCTGTCTCGACCAGTCTCAACCTATAAATTTAGTCTAGACTGGTCTGAATCAGCTCATCTAATTCAGTTATATATTGATCTTACAACATTCCAGGTTATTTGGTAGTTTGTCCATTGCTGTCAAATTAAAGGATTTAATTTATAGGTAAAAAGCTAGAATTTTCAGTTTTGTTTAAATTAGATAGTCACCTTTAATTATTTCTATAACTTTTCAAAACAACTTGGATTTTCATAAAACTCTACAGCTATCTCAATTATACATTGAGCTTAGAGAATGCCAGGTTGTTTAGTAGTTTAATTTATTGCTGTCAAATTTAAGGATTTAATTAATAGGTAAAAAGCTAGAATTTTCAGTTTGGACTGAATTCAGATAGTCACCTTAAAATTTGTTATTACTTTTTCAAATTAACTTTGATTTTTATAAAACTATACAGCTATCTCAGTTACATATTGATCTTACAGAATGCCAAGTTGTTTTATAGTTTGGTGTATTACTGTCAAATTTATTGATTTAATTAATAGGTAAAAAGCTAGAATTTTCAATTCCGACTAAATTCAAATAGTCATCTTTAATTTTTTCATAACTTTTTCAAATCATATTGGATTCATCAAACTTTACAGCTATCTCAATTATATATTGATCTTACAGAATGCTTGGGTGTTTGGTAGTTTGGTGTATTACTGTCAAATTTAAGGACTTAATAGATAGGACAAATAAGCTAAAATTTTTATTCAGACTAAATTCATATAGTCACCTTTAAATTTTTTATAACTATTCCAAATCAACTTGGATTTTCATACAACTATAGAGCTATCTCAATTATATATGATCTTACAGAATGCTAGGTTGTTTGGTAGTTTGGTTTATTTCTTTCAAATTCTATGATTTAATTTGTAGGTAAAAAGCTAGAATTTTCAGTTTCAGACTAAATTTAGATAGTCACCTTTAAACATTTCTATAACATTTTCAAATCAATTCGGACTTCATCAAAATCTACAGCTATCTCAATTATATATGGATCTTTCAAAATGCATTTGTCGAGACCATTTAAGACTATACCAAGATTATCAAGTACTGAATCAGACTTATTAAGTAAAGTCGAGACCAAAGTCGAGTACAGTTAAGTACTGTCGAGATTATGTCGAGTCTTATCAAGTAAAACCTGTGCTCGACCTTACAGGTCGAGCGTAAAATATGGTCTTTTCAGACTCTGAGCAGTTTGTAGTGTTATGGATGTATGGCCATTGTTATATTATAGTTCGTTTCTGTGTGTGTTACATTTTAATGTTGTGTTTTTGTTGTGTCGTTGTTTTCCTCTTATATTTGATGCGTTTCCTCAGTTTTAGTTTTTAACCCGGATCTATCGATTTATGAGTTTCGAACAGCGGTATACTACTGTTGCCTTTATTTAATCATAATTCTTTGGGGCATTATCGGCATACTTTTTCCTTCTGCTCTGCATTACGTACTCTTTAAGGATGCATTCTTCTCGTGTATAATAAAATCCTGATACTAAGTTCCATGAATGTTTATATTTCTATGAATCCTACAACCGACCATTTTACTATACAAACAAAGGTGTAAAGATAAACCGAACCGATATATGTGTAATGCTAGACTAAGTATACATGTCTCGTATCCCGGTATAGGGCTTGTATTCCGAACGAACGTTGGATTAATGTTTAGATCACAGTTCATTTTGGTGTATTCGATGCAGTCTTTTTCCTCAAAGATTGGGAATTAGAAAAAACATTTAAACATCAATGTTAAATAAAAGAACAGTTAAAAAATGTCGAAAATATCAAATGTATTAAATGTACTCGACACGAAACAGTAAAAAAGCCTGGCGATCCGAGATTTTTCGTTTCTAAAGCTCGTAAAACATACTTTAGTTTATTTTCCGACAGTGTAAAATTCAACGACATACATTTGTATTTTCAACTATAAAGAACAAACTTAAAATAGAGATAACATGTCTATATAAAGACATGGTATCTCTAGAAGATGTGGTATTATTGCCAAGGAGACAAATATCCACCAATGTTCAAATGAAGTGGATGAAAGGAATCATAGACAACTTACGGCCTTTAACAGTGAGATAAACCCATAACGTATAGTCGGCTATAAAAGGCCCCGACATAAGAAAACTTAAACAATTCAATTGAGAAAACTAACGGCCTTATTTATAATTTTCAACGGAAAATAAATCATGCAATTCGTATTTTAGGTGAACATGGGGATTTTAATCGTATAAATTTTGGACATTCCTGTGGATGTCGGCTATTCGACCATCACTGACGGACGGGTGTTCGGTATGGTTCCCGTCATCCCAGAGATGTACCGAATTACTAGAAAGTTTTCAATATAAAGTGGAGAAAATTATCCTAAACACAAAATGAATATCCCTAAATGTGCGCTACTAGCTGAATTTGGCTAGGAATCAATAAATAGATTTATGGATAGACAAAGAATTGCCTACTACACTAGATTAAAAACCTGCCCGATAATCGACTGTTTAAAATTATCCTAAATGAAATTATACCTGTAAAATGTAATGAATGGAAATATATAGAAAATATCGAAACTATTCTACAGACTGCCGGCCTTGATCATTATGCAAACGGAAACATAAACGTTAATATCTTTCATACACTTTATGGTAACGATACGACCAATAATCAGCTATTCAATATTCTAGGAAAGAGTAGTTTAAACTTGCACCAATCATTTGTGGTTGGTAAACGTAAGCAGTTGTATTTATCAAACGTTGACGACTTCCGCTCAACAAGGCTAAACATTTTGGCAAGAACGAATTGTCTGCCTTTAAATGCCACGCTTTAACGAATGAATCTAATAACAAACAATGAGTGTCAGTTATGTTCCTCAAATGCGACTGAGAATATTTTTCACGTTATCTTAGATTGTCCTTCTTTCTCGTCTATCAGAAAAGAACAAGTACTGACATGGATATCTGCTTTTCAGAGTTGCCACCCTTAGCACAAATACAGTTCATGATAGGGATCTGGGTTACTTGTATTCTCCAGACTTAGGTAGTAGTTTAGATAAGATCGGAAAACATATCTTACAGACGTTACGAATGAACGTTCTTTTTACTTGATAAAATTTCAAATGTTTAATATCATGAACTGTGTGTGAACGTTTTAGTTTCAAGGTTAAATTTTTTTATCTTTTATGGACGACAGAAAGATTTCAAATAATCGATGAATATGAACTTGTGTATGGTAATGTACTTTTACGAAATAACCAATGTATTATGTTTTTAGTGTTAATGTATTTATTAGGCTTTTAAATATTTGCAAGTATATTGTACCATGTTCTACTACAATCATATAATGTTATTTGTAAATACTATGTTTTGATGACGCAGGTGTCAGTACCCGCTGGCGCTTGCCCCGTTGTAAAGGGGTAGTTTCACAATAAAATATATATATGACAGACATGAACCAACGACAACCGCTAAAATACAGGCTCCTGATTTTGGACAGGTATATAAATAATGTGGTGGGGTTAAACATGTTTGTCTTCTCTGACTGTTCATGACGTTAAAATACTAAATCCCTGGGATGTGTTTTAGTTCATTTTAGTCTCTGATGCATGATTTTTATCATTAATTGTTTTTGGCTTTTAACTAGCTGTCAGTAACTGCGAGTACTCTCAAATCGTACTTTCTTGTTAATTCGACGTGTTGATACTATTTTAATACTTTTTGTTATTTTATATTAATATGGATCTTGTCTGTATACCAGCTTTGATTATTTGGAATATCTACTAATTTTCACTTCTTCGTACTACATTTGTATTAACATCAAGATTATTCTCCTTTAATCTGTACAGGAAGTTTTATTGTTGATATTTACCCCTTATGTATCTAGTGTTAAATTATGTATTTATATGACAGACCTTTCTTGGTATTCCTAATTATTGGAAGATTTTATATAGACAAAAAAGTATACCTAAAACGACAAAGTTATTTTCATTTACCTGTATATATTATGAAAACCGGTTTTTCAAAAGTGATTATTTTCTAAGGGTTTAATATTTCGCGGTAGTGTTTTGCCATGGCTTTATTTGGACTTGTTTGTTTGCTTTTGGCCTTGCATGTTTGTCCCTAATATTTTATTAACTATGTATTTACTTTCAGGTATCACAGATCGAATTTATTCGTTCATAGTGTGTTAATTTACGTTTTGATTGAGTTAAGCCTTCCAATTGATGTTTTATCGTGTGTTTTTCTATGTTGTGATGTTATACTATTGTTTCAGAAAAAGGAGAAGGTTTGGTACCATTAAAACGTTTAATCCCGCTGCAAATGTTTGCACCTGTCCTAAGTCAGGAATCTGATGTACAGTAGTTGTCGTTTGTTTATGTAATTTATACGTGTTTCTCGTTTCTCGTTTTTATATATACTAGACCGTTGGTTTTACCGTTTGAATGGTTTTACACTAGTACTTTTGGGGCCCTTTATAGCTTGTTGTTCGGTGTGAGCCAAGGCTCCGTGTTGAAGGCCGTACATTGACCTATAATGGTTTACTTTTATAAATTGTAATTTGGATGGAGAGTTGTCTCATTGGCACTCGCACCACATCTTCCTATATCTATTGTGAAAGCTCAACCCTCTCCTAAACTTGGATATTGGTGTAACAGCACTTCATAAGAACACACTATAAAAATCAGTTGCAAAGGGCTTAACTCAGTAGATCGGTACAAAGCATAAGTACTGATATATGAGTACTCGCAGTTACTGAAAGCTAGTTCAAAACCAAGAACAACTAATAAATACAGCAAGTTTCCCAGACTAATATACATAAAGGGCAAGTATCTCAGTCAATTTAATCTGGATAAAATGATTAAAATTAACAATAAATCAATTATTTTAAATCTTGAATTTACAGGAAACTATGATGAATTGTTCAATAGTGGCATTCTTACAGTGGTCTTTAGTGCGGTGTCATGTGTATCATTTGGATTTTTAATTTGTATGGCAACTATTAACGAAGAAGAGTTCATGTTATACCAAACACAACTGCAACACATAAAATATAGAAAACTGTAATGAAAAATATATTGAAAAAAAAATAATAAAATAAAAGCATAAATCTTCAAGAAGATCAATTCTAGAGTAGTGTATGACATGAAACAACATTTTATTTATTTATTTATTTATTTATTTATTTATCTATTTGTTTTGTTTATTTGTTTATCTGTTCTATTTCTAATTTGTTTCATTTAATTACTTTTAATAAAAGGAGATAGTGGTTTGTTATTTTTTCCTTTAAACTTTTTGGTTATAATCAAAATTCATTGATAACTGAATCAGGAATAAAAGAGATTAGTGCATAAACCAATTAGATAGCAATATATCAACACAAGATCTCCAAAATAAAGACCAAAAGGTTATCAGAGGGCTTTCAACATTGAACCAGCACCCAGCCCAAACATATAAAATAAAATATGGTCATTGACTTTGTTTTCACGGTATACTTCATTCTAAGTATTTCCTTGGTGAAAAATACCACAAACGTCGGTCGAAATAAGCGTAACGTTATCGCGTTGAATGCCATAAAACGTTGGTTTTTTTTTTACATTTTCACTACCAACTAGGTAACAGATTGGTTAATGCACCAAATACGAAGTCGGTGACCATATGATTATTTTATATCATCAAAACGGAAATGTATGTAGAAAACAACATATAGTTTTTAAAGAAAAATCAATGGATTTGAAATTTAAAATTTGATGATTTTAAGAAAAATTTAAGAACGTTTTTCGTCGGTTTTATGTGCTTTTATGCTCGCCTATTTTGAAAGAATTCAATTAGTGATATTTCAGAGAATAAAAAGATAAATGCATTATTTTTCGATTTTCAGTTATAGTTAAACGAGCTAATTTGAAAGTTGTATGCACAATTTTACCAAAATCCGTGACATAGCCCATTTACTGTAACCTTAAGTTGTGAATTAATTCAGGTAGCCTTTTTCACGATCATGGCAAATCAGTTCATCTTGATCAGTCTGCTAAAGCTCATACTGATCTGCAATTAGAATTTACAAATAAGGCTACTGATATTCTATTATAAGAGTTAAGTTAGATTTGAAAATCGAACCAAATGCTAGTAGCCAGTTGGATATTGGATATTGAATAATGAACAATGAATAACAAATGACGAACCGGCCGCTAACATACATTTTAAATTCTTGTCAACAAATTAAACAATCCTACTCATGGGCACCAATATTTTACCATCAGATCCCAACTTCTACAATCAATAAGAATATACCGAGATAAACTAAGAACAGAAAAGTGGATTAATTTTGTTCCTCTAACATTATTCAAGTTTTAACTTATGAAAGTATTTACCGGGTAAATTTGAGAAAATCTAATAAACTAATATTTTTAGCCTAATACTCAAATTTGTAAATGACTGAATCTGGACATGAATCTAAAAATAAAATACATTGTAAGTGTTGTTTTAAACAACTAAGGAAATTGTTTGGATTTTGAATTTCATAGATTTTCATATTGACATAGACCTTTAAAACCTTTTTTAATTTGATGTAGCCCTCATTTTTCATAGACTGAAAATGTTTGAAAATAGGGTCAAAACGAGCCTGGTTACCCTTTTCTGTGCATTTTGGATTTAGCATAAAAGATATACAAACTAGGTAAAATGCGGCGGATGTCGTCATTGGGCCACCTTACCTGAACAAATCCTTTTCTTAAACTTTGTAGATTTCTATCATGCTATACATATTTTGGCAATAAAAAAAACCGTTAGAGGAGGAAAACATACAACAACATGGACAAAAGAAAAAAGATGAATAGAAATACAATTTTAAAACCACCCTAGAAAACCTATGATTGAGCAACAAGAAACCCCACAGAAACCGATTCGGATTTCAGTAATTGCTACGGAAGGATAAGCATTTCCTTCAACAATAGTGACATCCATTGTGTGTTCATTCCATGTATTAATTTGGTGATGAGTAGCATTCATTTTAGGCAATGTCATTTATGAGGAAAAGGAATTGATTGTGGTTACGACAAGTGGAACGTATTCATAGTTAGCTGGTGTACTGTCGTAAAGTCGTAAATTCATGAGAGGTGTCCGTTTTTATTCTATGGTTTACATGTTGTAATTTACTATTATAAATTTTATTCATGTATTTCTCTGTCCTGGGTGTTATTGCGTTTATTTGTACTGTATTCCTGTCACGTAATGTAGTCATTTTAGCGGTATTTTGAACATTGCTATATAAGCGGGAGGTTTGGCTAGCCATAAAACCAGGTTCAACCCACCATTTTTTCATAAAATGTCCTGTACCAAGTGAGGAATATGGCAGTTTTCTGTTCTTTTCCTCTTATAGTTGATGTGTTTTCCTCGGTTTTAGTTTGTAACCCGGATTTGTTTTTCGCTTAATCGATTTATGACTATTGAACAGCGGTATACTACTGTTGCCTTTATTTATCTGTGACACAAATATCCGAAATGGTCAGCAAGATGGCGGCCTTAAAACCTATTGAAAGATGACTTCCACATTCTTAAAGAGATCCCTTGGTTTAAGAAGCTCCCTTGAAGCAGCTACCATCTACACGTACAGTGAATTAGCACCATGTAAAGTCGTTTCAACTGGCAACTATGTGTTCTATATTCAGGCGGTGCAGGAATGATTTATAAAGAATTGGAAGCGCACAATGACATATTGAAATCATCTCTAATCGTAATTTTCAGTTTGTAATCTCTTTCGATGTAAATTTATAGGTGTACGTAACCATATGAAGAAGACTCAATTGTAACTGTGGTATCCTTTATTTCGAATTCAATGGGATAGATGGGTGCAACATAATTGATCACCAAACATTTATCAATGAGAGAACATCGTCTATATAGTGAAACTTGATAATAACCCACATAAAAACAGTTTTCATACATTTATTATAGATGAGAATTTTATACATTTACCAGATGTAAAATTAAGGTTCAACCACAGCATTTAAATAAATACTGACTCAAGATGTCATCAAATAGTATACACTTGTTGACTAGTTATGAAGATAATAGCAAGTTTGTTGTCCCTGAGCGCCATTGTTGGTATCGAAGGGACAACAAGCAGTAGTTAGGTGTTCAATATACCGAAAACACAATTTTCAAAGAAATCCAAATACATCAGCTGGAATAATGGAATAAAATAATCGCATATATATGTACATGATTAGAAGAAGGCATTTTGTTCTTGTGTTATTTGTGATTATCAAATTTACAATAGTCAAAAGAAGGAATCCTTGTGTTAAAAGTTCCATGTATATGATTTCCGGTAACTTAAAATATATCCTCAAACACCACAGAATTCACAGATGAGGAAGTCGACGACAGATCCATGCCGGATATTTATTATGAAATCTCCATTTTCCATGTAGATGTTCTTTTCTTTAACATTACTCCTGCTAAGTCATTGTCAGTAATTTATTAATTTGAAAACAGACTCACAAAATGACGATGACAGACACTCACAGTTATCAGTTATTTCAGTATTTTACCATAAAAAGCCAAAACAACCCGAATAGTCAATAACGTCATGTTGGTGTCCAATGAAAAGAAGTATGAAAAGTTCCGGAAATATGATTGCAAAACAATTCACAAAGTTAATAGTCTTTGAAACTATCGACTGGCGATTAATGGTCTATGAAACCATTGACTGGTAAATAGTCTGTGAAGGATTGTGGAATGAAATGGCAGAGATCTTTTATACTTTTTATAGAAGATCAAACATACTGATGTATAATAACATTCAAATCAAACTCGATACTTACAAGGAAATTTTTCGTCCTATAATTTAGGTTCTTCAACTTTATGTTTAAGTGATGCACATACTTTCTGTCGTATAGAATAGAACATGACATGAAGGTACTGTATACCATTTATTAGAACACTACAATGGGCATTGGTTGCATAAGTATAACCATGATTTCCTATCAATATATTATTATATCTTATATCTTGTTAGCCAGTATACAGAGTATAAGTTCTCCTTTTCTGTCATTATTTGGTTCCTTCAAAATACTTGATTTCAAATTATCGCTATTTTCTCAAAGTTGTCTTTAATCTTTCTGAATGATAATTTTCATCTTTTGAAAAGCAGATCATTGTTTCACACTAAGACTATCAGCAACTATATAGTGAAGTGACCACGAAATTTCAATTAAACTACTACGGAGACAAACATCCATGTTTTTATCATTAATATTCCATCGAGGTTTTTTTTTTGTACAGGCTATACAAATACTAGTCGTAACTCAAAGGTCGTTAGTTCAGTATTTTGTTGTTCTTGTATGGAAATATGGATATGTATTCTTTGTCACTCTGGCAGTGATTAGATGATACATGTTAATAATATCGAATTAAAACATTATGTCTGTAATATGAGTTTCTGGTTCCTGGGTCATTTATAATAAAATTGAGAATGGAAATGGGGAATATGTCAAAGAGACAACAACCCGACCAAAGAGCAGACAACAGATGAAGGCCACCAATGGGTCTCCAAC
This sequence comes from Mytilus coruscus, assembly GCA_017311375.1. Classification (NCBI taxonomy): domain Eukaryota; kingdom Metazoa; phylum Mollusca; class Bivalvia; order Mytilida; family Mytilidae; genus Mytilus; species Mytilus coruscus. The sequence goes on from JAASAO010002907.1 coordinate 29,250, forward strand.
GCAGCGAGAAAATCCTGCACCCGGAGGTGGTCCTCAGATGGCCCCTAAATAAAATTGTGTACTAGTTCAGTGAAAATGGACGTCACACTAAACTCAAAATATATAAATGAACTAAAATTAAAAACATACAAGACTAACAAAGGCCAGAGGCTCCTGACTTGGGACAGGCGCAAAATGCGGCGGGTTAAACATGTTTTGTGAGATCTCAACCTCCCCTATACCTCTAGCCAATGTAGAATAAAGAAACACATAGCAATACGCACAGTAAAACTCAGTTCAAAAGAAGTCCGAGTCCGATGTCAGAATAGGTAACAAAAGAAACTAAGCATAATGACAATGATACATACATTAACAAATTACTACTAGCAGTTACTGACATGCAAGCTCCAGATAACTCTATTTTGGTGTAGTAAAACAGATTAAATCAACTCTTACGTTATACTTATCTCAGTATTGACAACTTCAAGCCGAAACCTCCTGATTGCACATGTGCTAGTTCTCCATTCATATATAATCCGAATGGCCACGTTATTACTGGTAACCTAAACATTGTCAATAACACTTCTCTGCGAAATGTGTTATCCAAAAGGCCCGAAATATCGTGAGCATAAATCCATCAATTGGAAACACAACTTTAAAATGCTAATAAATTCAGTCGAGGATGATGCCAGGCAATGTGTTAAACGCGATAAAGAAGACATTCTATGTTGTGATGTTATACTATTGTTTCAGAAAAAGGAGAAGGTTTGGTACCATTAAAACGTTTAATCCCGCTGCAAATGTTTGCACCTGTCCTAAGTCAGGAATCTGATGTACAGTAGTTGTCGTTTGTTTATGTAATTTATACGTGTTTCTCGTTTCTCGTTTTATATATATATATATATATATATATATATATATAGATTAGACCGTTGGTTTTCCCGTTTGAATGGTTTTACACTAGTAATTTTGGGGCCTTTTATAGCTTGTTGTTCGGTGTGAGCCAAGGCTCCGTGTTGAAGGCCGTACATTGACCTATAATGGTTTACTTTTATAAATTGTTATTTGGATAGAGAGTTGTCTCATTGGCACTCACACCACATTTTCCTATATCTATGGATACTCTTTCCGAGTGGATTAAGGCTTTGAGGTCGTTGTTACAATACAAATCAGGATTAAGAGACTGATTGGGTCACTGAATACCCATGCTACATCAATCTTTAAAGACCAAAATGTTGCAAAACACCTGTCCTACCTCCATGACAAATATGTTGTTGTCCCCACAAATAAAACCTCAAACAGCATCGATTGTGTGTGTAAAATATTTTACATATTAAACTGATTGATAAATGATTAATAGGTACTGACAATTTACTTGGAAACTCAACATATACCCCAAGACACTTACCTAGGAGAAAATGCTGGATTATCACAGGTCTGTTATATGTTCCTTTGGAATTTCAACCAAAGATGAAGACCAGGATCTTCCTTCACTGTATTAGATACATAAACTACATAGGTGTCCTTACAAACGAAGTAATATTGCTGGGTTTTCTTAGTGCTCCACAAAACCTTCCAACAAACAATCAGCATTCCCATGGGAACCAATTGGGCTCCTCTTCTTGCCGACTTGTTCCTTTATTTATATGAGGCTGACTTCATACAGGAAGAAAAGTTAGAAGTATCCTTTAACTTCACTTTCCACTATATAGACGATGTTCTCTCACTAAATAATTCAAAATTTGGTGACTATGTTGAACGCATCTATTCCATCGAACTTGAGATAAAGATTACAATCGATACACTTAAGTCCGCCTCCTATCTCAACTTACATCTAGAGACTGACAATGCGTGTCGGTTGAAAACAAAACATTACGACAAAAGAGATGATTTCATCTTCCCAACTGTGAACTTTCCATTTCTATGTACCACCATTCCAGCTGTGCCTGCATACGGAGTTTATACCTTCCAGGTGATACGATATTCCAGAGCTTGTATTTCCTATCATGATTTCCTTGATAGAGTGTTGCTGCTCACAAGGAAGCTATTAAACAAAGACTTCCAAGTGTTGAAGTTGAAATAATCCCTTCGTAATTTTACGGACGCCATCATATATGCATGAGTTGGTAGATCGTTATGGAATATCTGTTTCACAGATGACGACGGATATGTTCCAATTGTCGTAGCTACTTTTCTGCGAATGTGACCTACCGAATTAGACTTATCACCGGGTTTGAACATGCATGAGCAACACGGCAAATGTCACACATGGAGCAGATTCTTCTTACCCTTCCGAAGTACCTGAGATCACTCCCAGTTTGGTGGGTTTCGTACTGTTCAGTTTTAGTTTTCTATTTTGTGTTTTGTGTACTGTCGTTTGTCTGTATATCTGGTCTTTTTTGACCATGGCGTTGTCAGTTTATTTTCGACTTTTGAATTTGAATGTCCCTTTGGTATCTTTTGCCTCTCTTTTAAGCATATATATTAAGTTTGAAATTCGGCATTTTAACTACATTATAACTGAAACCAGGTGCACTAATGTAAACTCTGTTTTTTTTGTTTTGTTTTTTTATTTTGTTTGTTTGTTTTTTTTTTTTAATTTTGACACATAGCCACTTTATTTTAATATCCACAGTGAAATGCGTTTTACCTTCAAAATCAATGATATATTCCTAATATATCAATAACAACATACCAATATAAAAGAACCTAGTGTGTTTCTGTAAAACAGTTATGAAATGTTTCATGCACCAAAGCATGACATGTTTGAAAAAAACGGTAAAGGATCATATAGAATATATATACAGATTTGTATAAGAATTTATGCTCTTTTTTTTTTTTTTTTTATTATAATGGCACAAATAGGTGAACACATGAAGCATTTCATTTTACAAATAAACTATATATATATTAATTTCAGAACCAATGGACAACCAAATGTACAGCTACGGGCTAGTTGCTGCAAGTTTTGTCGTCGTATTACTAGTAGCTATAGGATGTAGCATCTGCATAAGTAGCTACAGACACAGGGCAATACGTCCACAAGTGGGACAACAAAACATGGAATAAAATATTTGAATTCAGGTGACAAAATATAGAAGAATCAGTATCAATTGGTGAGTCTGATTATGAAATGACGTGGTAAGGCTGAATTTTACAAGCCATGAGCATAGAGTACAACCTCGAACTGATAATAGAGAAAATTCACCTTTATTTGATCAATTATACTATTTTATACTTTTTATGTAATCGGCGATGATGTTAATTCTGCATCTCATGCAGAAAAGATATATAGTATGTTTAGAACACTATAAAGTCGATGAGGTATCAGCATGACGTTCTACGGAGACACAACAATTTCGAGAATCCGAAACAACAACATCGAACTGTTCCATTCATACAGAAATATGCAGTGCAAATAAACTTGTAAATAGAGCAGTCAATTCAATAAAGGACTGGGATTATTTGTAACCTTAATTGACATCAAATACATGTGACATGGACTAACATCATAGCTACTACAGCTTTGACGCCTGATACGGAAAGAGTGATTCAAAAGGAATCTATCTATAATAATTGTACCGAAGAAAATGCATATTGTCCATAACACTGAATAGTACAATGATTTGCTCATACAATCGTATTACATAATCCATGTGCATTGCGAAAGATGCATGTGTAATTTAAGACAATTTTCATTTTACTTTTATTCTGTATATGTATATTCCAATATGAATGCTTTAATTTTAACTGCTGGCAATAAGACAATATTATTTTTAGTTTAGTTTATTTTGTAAGAATAATTATAATCTTTTAAGTTGTATACATAAATAGAATAGATTTTTATAGTTTGTTCTTATGTTGTACTGTTACACCAATGTCCCAGGTTAGGGGAGGGTTTGGCGCCATTTAACTAGTCAACCGCGCCACATTCTGTATGTGCTTGTCCAAAGTCAGGAGCCTGCAATTCAGTGGTTGACGTTTGTTGCTGTGTAACATATTTTTTCGTTCATTATTTTGTACATAAATCAGGCCGTTAGTTTTCTCGTTTGAATTGTTTTACATTCGTCATTTCGGGTCCTGTTATAGCTGACTATGCAGTATGGGCTTTGCTCATTGTTGAAGGCCGCCGTAGGGTGACCTATAGTTATATCATACCACATCTTCTTTTTATATATAGTGATCGTTTATACACTATTTTTAATTGCAAGTAACTTTTACAACTTTATCACCAAATGTTTCAATATTTGATAAGATTATCCTCTTCAAATTGTGACATGGATTTACAACCTCAGAGAGTTAACTGTCTAGGGTAACGGTTTCCTTAGATTTTATTTCTATCATGTCTGAGGTCAAGAAAAGTTTTAATCGTAGTCTGCATCTAATTTTCTTCTAGTGCTTTTGTGATTTAGGTAGCGTAAAATTAGAATTTAATATCTCAGACTGTAACATTTCTAATTAGTACGATTTTGTTATTCGAAAGAGAAACATCGAAATTATGTGTTAAATAATGTGAACAGTTGTACAAGGAATATTATGTATATATTGTAAATATTAAACGTAGATTACAGAATATTCGTTTTTGCGAGCAGCCAAATCGATAAAGGATATAATGATATTGATATACCGTCGAATTTTATATCGAACTTTATTCCACTGCAACATGTGCAATCGTATCTCCGCAACACCTGCAAAACATTTAGGTCAATCATTAATTGACTAATTAATTGTATAGTGGCAAATGTTTGATGCACATCCAAGACGATATACCTAAAAAAAAAAAAAAAAGAAAAAAAACACACAAAAACCTAGCATATTTAGCACACATAGAATGGCATTTGGAGGTGATTGTATTTATATCCCAAATACAATAAAAATGTGGGTTAATGCAAGGCTCTAATCGCATTGACTCTGCAATAAGTGTGCATAAATTAAAGAGATCATTAAAGATCTTACATAAACACAAAATTCTAGTAGACAAAAATATTACAATGCATTGTTTTCCGTCAGTTTTAAACCCTCTAGAAAATGAAAATTCCTTAGTAATACGTATACACGCTCGACACCATCAATTTGAAAAGCGAAATAAATAAAACACCGACGAGTATCAAATCTACAAGAGTCTATATGGAGTGAATGGTAATCCATTATAAATTTCATGAGTCCGAAGTGCTTTTCATAATTTACCTACATTAGAAACGCGCATAGCATTTGGGAGCAAGGGTGTATCAATACGTAACAACGTTAGCATCTACACGTATATGACCAAACGAGCAAATCGTTCATGGTAATTTTAATGACTTAAATGAAAAAATATGAATTGATAAATCGAAAACACAAAACAAAAGAAAGAAAACCAATCCAAAAAGCAAAGAAATAAACAACAAAAATCAAACCCTAAAACATCAGATTTAACTGACAGCTTTCACAAAATGAAAGGATGATAATCTTTACATTAATTCTTTGTTTGTGAATATAAGCAGTAATGAATGGACACTTTTGATCAAATAATTTTATTTGTAAATGTATTTTAATCAATTCTTATAAAGTTAAAAATTTCAGTCTCCTTGACTCAATCAATTCGATGTTTTTAGATGGTTTATTGTAGTAATAGTAATATATATATATAAGGATATGTGGTATGATTGCAGAATCTGATGCAACTATCCAACATTAATTAACAGACGACGATTTAAACATCTACAGGAAATCGTACGACCTTCAATAGACCACTTTCGAGTTTGTCCTTCACCGGAACAAACTCGTCAATTATGCGCGCCTTAATGACGTCATTTACCAGATAGAGGGATCGCCTGTATCCCTGCACTATTAACGTTCATCAAGCGTCTTAGTGATCGTCATTGTGCAGGATAAACTAGAAATAATGTTTGTTCTGTAGGTACTTAATCACAATTCCCTAATGACAGCATTGCTGATTGTCAACGCGGGAGTGTTAAGGCAGATTTTATTATTTTTCCCGGAGTTTTGACCAAGCGGAGATAACTCCATCTTCCTCATTATTATTCATGGCGTCATCAAATGAACCACGAGCGACGCTGGGATAAAATTGCTAAAGGCGTATATTCAGATGCCCTATTGTTGAAAAAAGTATTACAATATGATGTAAATCTGTCATAATTACTAATATTTAACCTTATATTTATAAATGAATATCAAGTTTATTAAATTTAGCCGTTTTCTATCGCGGATTAAGCCCCGCCTATTAATATTAAACAACCAATCAAAATGTCCTCGGGTCTATCAGAAGCTTGTTCAACGAACATATCGAGCACCTGTCTTGTCGTCTTGCGAAGGAAGGACTATGATTAAATGTGAATTGGCCACAGATTTTTGTTTGTTTGGAATGACAAGTCACTGTTAGGACTTGAAAGGTTATACAGATTACGTAAGTGAAAATTCATGCTGAATTTAACCGTATTCACGTTGATTTTGGTGTCCGAAAGCTAATTTTGCCTGAAAGTTTGGCCACATAGATATAGGAAGATGTGGTGTGAGTGCCAATGAGACAACTCTCCATCCAAATAACAATTTATAAAAGTAAACCATTATAGGTCAATGTACGGCCTTCAACACGGAGCCTTGGCTCACACCGAACAACAAGCTATAAAGGGCCCCAAAAGTACTAGTGTAAAACCATTCAAACGGTAAAACCAACGGTCTAGTATATATAAAACACGTATAAATTACATAAACAAACGACAACTACTGTACATCAGATTCCTGACTTAGGACAGGTGCAAACATTTGCAGCGGGATTAAACGTTTTAATGGTACCAAACCTTCTCCCTTTTTCTGAAACAATAGTATAACATCACAACATAGAAAACACACGATAAAACATCAATTGGAAGGCTTAACTCAATCAAAACGTAAATTAACACACTATGAACGAATAAATTCGATCTGTATACCTGAAAGTAAATACATAGTTAATAAAATATTAGGAACAAACATTCAAGGCCAAAAGCAAACAAACAAGTCCAAATAAAGCCATGGCAAAACACTACCATGAAATATTAAACCCTTAGAAAATAATCACTTTTGAAAAAACGGTTTTCATAATATATACAGGTAAATGAAAAATAACTTTGTCGTTTTAGGTATACTTTTCTGTCTATATAAAATCTTCCAATAATTAGGAATACCAAGAAAGGTCTGTCATATAAATACCTAATTTAACACTAGATACATAAGGGTAAATATCAACAATAAAACTTCCTGTACAGATTAGAGGAGAATAATCTTGATGTTAATACAAATGTAGTACGAAGAAGTGAAAATTAGTAGATATTCCAAATAATCAAAGCTGGTATACAGACAAGATCCATATTAATATAAAATAACAAAAAGTATTAAAAATAGTATCAACAGGTCGAATTAAAAGAAAGTACGATTTGAGAGTACTGCAGTTACTGACAGCTAGTTAAAAGCCAAAAACAATTAATGATAAAAATCATGCATCAGACACATGTCGACTAAACCCACGTGTTTCTCGGCTGCTCAAATAATATCCAGATATTAAAAGTGTGGTGCTATTAACTGTCCCTTAGATATGATGAATTATAATTGCTAAAATAGTTAGAGGAGGCGATATGTTCATTGATTTTGTCAGAATGTTTGACCACATGTCGACAAACCCCACGTGTCTGCCGTGCTGCTAGTCCAAATAATTATGACGTCTTGGAAGGCTATTTTAAATTTTGCTTTGACGCTTTCCTGCGTAAGCGTCAAAGAAAAATATAATAGCCTTTCAAGACGTCATAATTATTTGACTACCGTGCTGCTAGTTTCAAAGTGTGGCGGCTTTTAGCTGCCCCTTATATCGATAATTTGAATGTCCTGAAAAGATTGAGGCGATGAACAGAAAATGATTATCTCAATATGAATAAAACAAGACGGGAGAAGGAGAGGCCACCTGATCCTAAGGCCACAAAACATAAATGTACACAGTTGCACAGGTCTGTCAAGTCAGAAATCTGGTGTACAGTGGGCTATAATGGTTCACTTTATAAATTGATAGTTGGATGAAGACTTGTCGCATTGGCACTCATACCACACCTTGTATTATCTATATCTATAAAGGCCTATAGACATGATATAGTTTAGTCCAAATAAGTATGACGTCTTGAAAGGCTATTATATTTTTTTTCTTTACAAGGCGTCAAAGAAAAAAAAAATATAGCCTTTCAGACGTCATAATTATTTGGACTAGATATAGTTGTGCCCATTTCATTTAAAAATCAAGTCACTTTTCTGTGTTCCTCCAATTTAAATAATTTTCAAGATGTCTTGCAAAGCTATTTCATTTTTTTTTCTGTGACGCCTTTGTCTTACAAACCTTTTAATTATTTATCTGTGATGCCTTCGTCTTGCAAGGTTATATTATTTTTTTTCTACACGTGTTCTATGATTTAAATTTGTCTTGCAATTTTTTTCTGTGCCATCTTCGTAGGAAGACGTCATAATTATTTGGACAAGTGTTCCTCTAGAAAGCTAGCTGTGGAACCATAGCTCTTTGGTCCTTGTGTTATTTCTTGGCTTTTTGTGGACCATCCGCAAAAGTAAAAAAATAACATTAGGACCTAACAGCTATGTACGGTTCCACAGCTATCCTCCAGCTGACTGTCCATTGTTCAATAAAATTGATATTTATTCATTAAAAAGGACTGAAAACAGAATATATTTATTCTGTTCTTCAATAATGATAGAATTAAAAAAAAAAAAACAGTTAATCTGGAGTCAAGAGTCATTAATGTCATTTAATTGTCTTTCTTGTTCTCTTTGGCCAAAAAAAACATATGTCTGTTTAAGGTTACTTACTTTAAAATAAAATCGGGTAGGTAGGTCAGTATTTTCATTTTATTTTATTTTTTGTAATATGATTTTGAGTCATGCAGTTACGTCTTGTCGTGGTCCTAGTTGATCATGGGCCGAGTTTACCCACATTTTAATGATTGGATTATTTCCTTTGTTATTGGTTGGAAAAAATGGTGGCAAAGTGTTTATTTCATCACACAGTCGCGAATTTCCTTAAAACAGCTATCATATTCACAATTATTATTGGGATGTATCAGGCAAATGATTTATATTATTGGCAACTCTAACTTCACTTTTGACATGAGTTCAGTCTATTTTTCACTTCACAGCAGAAATAAAATGACTTGGGGTCGGTGCTCAAAAGTAGGGTTGGTCAGGTAACCGTAAACAGACACATTTTATTTTGGCCTTGTCATGTGTCTCGCACTACCCATACAAGTGATTAGCGATTGTTAGCTACATGTACGCATATATTTCTCAGGACCTTTTAGACTTATTAGGAAGATTCTTGATTATAAAACAATAGAGATTATGCAATAACATGCAATTGATTTTAATTGTTTTAAAATAGTTATTTCTCAATGATCGGGATTATTTGTCTATGGTGTAAGACAATTTGAAGATAGCAGGGATCAAATTTTGATGATGGCACTGTGTACCTTCATAAAAAAAGTTGATGAATATTCTTTTATCTTCAGTTGATATAATGTAGTTTTTTCATTGACAAGCATACAACATCTCCTTACTCAGTCCATGTTATTTATAAAAACAAACAAAATTTACAGTTACAATATTTTTTAGTCATATAGTGTGCATACAATGATAACTTATTGGAACATGCATGCACATGAAAATGATAAATATGCCAGATGCTAGACTGCTGGAAAATACCCATAGTGTTAATTAATTTGTTATCAAGTTGATGGCCTTTTATTATTTATGTGAACTCTTTTATTGTTGGTTTAACCTTATTGAATGTTGCTCCCATAGACTAGATGTAAAAAAATATTTGGCCTAAGACAAGTTTATTTTCCTTTTAGTTTTTGAAGGGATTATATAATTAACTTTATTGCGAAAAGTGAAACCCTTATGTGTTACAATCATAACATAATATTTTACGTAATAGACATGATAGATAAAATGAACCAATCCAACATGAAAGATTGAGATGTTTAAACTAACAGATATTCACAAACAATTGAAATGTTCATAGATTGAGCATGTTGGAAAAAAAATGCAACAATTTATCATTTAAAACATACACAAACAAGGTAAACATATTAATCCTTAAACCATGTATTCAATTGTGAACAATTACAAATATTTTTTTCTTCAAAATCAAGTATGTTACTTAGTTCTAAAATATACTAAAATTTAAAATAAAAGTTGGTCATAGTTCTCAAGTGTGTCAAGTATTCAATTAACTGCATTATGTTAAACACCACTTTTCTTACCAAGCTTAATCTTGAGAACAGCTTTTAATTTTCAACTTGCCAAAATGGGAAGCTACATAAGCATGTACTCATCTCTTATACATTTACTATTGTTTAATATTTGTTTTTAGTTTCTACTATATTACTTTTTTTATGTCAATTCAGTAGTCTTGGTGAAGTGCCTATGCAAATTGGTATTTGCTGCCTTTTTACCACTATTAAATTAGAACACCATATTTATAATACACTAATTCTTAATCAATCAGGAGAAATTCATTAAATTTTAAACAATAGATAAAGTTAAGATTAATGCAGATTTTAATCTTTTCTGAATCTGCATTTGTAAACCAAATGTCTTTTCATTGCTGGACCTTAACTCAAATATAACAATAATAGTGAGTATACAACAGAAGAAGTTATTTTAATGTTTCTGTTATACACTCAAAATCTTAAATGTTCTGTACTGATGTTCCAGTTGTCCAAAAGTAATTCTGTTTGTTTTGTAGGTGCTGTATTGCAGGTGCCTGATTGCGTTTCATCTGGGTATGCTTTGCAAGAATTTTAAACCCAATGATAGCTTTTGCTTTGTCATAGCTATCTCTGAACGACTTTTCCGTGAATGTTGATTAGTTAGCCTTCTGTATTTTTGAAAGATTTCACTTCTGGATTTTCTGTACCCAACAACAGCTCCACCAGATCAGTTGAGGTCATTTTCACTGAATTAGAAATGTAAGTATGCATAAGTAACACATGATTAATATTCCAGAGAGGGCCCTGGTGGGCTTGTGGTCTAAGAAGTAAATCTAATGTATCACTGTGTCAACTCTAGGTTGAGTTTAGGAATCCTGCACTTGGCAGATGCACTTGACTCTAATCTTAATTGACTAGATTATTATTTTCTGACTAAAGGCAAGTGGCACTCTGGCTTCCTCTACCAATAAAAACTATCTATCACAAGATAGGCACAATAGTGTTTAAAGTGACACTAAACACCAACCAATAACTCAAATTTCAGTGAATGTCAACTGCTTTATCATATTTTTTTCGTACTTGAAGACATTAATTTAAGGTTGCTCAGGCCTATTCAAGTTTCTATCAGAAGTGCCATATTTTGTTATTTTAATCTTGATAGAGAATGAATCAAATTGGTCGAAAAAAAATAGGGGACCATTTAAGCTAAAAAATACTTTTAACATGTTTAAAGAGGTATGTAAAAGGGACCGTTTTCAATGAAATGATAGGAAAATAGAGGTGTTAACATATTTTTATCGGAATATAAAAAATATTCTATGACACTTGGTCCAAAACTGTAATATAAAAGCTGAGATATTGCTTCAAAGAATGATCAATAAAAACATAGGTCACTGATAAGTGCCTTAAACCCAAAATTTTGGAGGAAAATGGTGAAATTGGGTGAAATGTCATGTTGAGTCTTTCACAGATACACATAAAACGATAATAATTTGTTAGTGACAAAAGTATAATAATTTAACATTTTTAATAATCAAAATACTTAAAAAAAAATAATAGTAAATTTACAACACAAACTTTTGTGTGCATGGTAATTCATGCGTGAAATTATGTGCAGTGGAATAGTCCCGATCAACCTTAATATTTGGTATTTTTGTCGAGCCTGCGACTTTTGTCAGAAAGCTCGACATAGGGATAGTGATCCGCGGCTACGGCAGCAGCGGCATTAGCTAACTTTTAAAAGCTTTATATTTTAGAAGGTGGAAGACCTGGATGCTTCATACTTTGTATATAAATGCCTCATGTTACGAAGTTTCCGTCAGTCACATGTCCAATGTCCTTGACCTCATTTTCATGGTTCAGTGACTACTTGAAAAAAAGTTAAGATTTTTGTAACGTTAAATTCTCTCTTATTATAAGTAATGAAAACAAGATTAATGATTTATTTGATTTAATTTAAGAATTCGAACGTTTTAATTTTAGTGTATTTGCACAAATATATGCAAAGATTCTTAACTTAGATGTGAATATTTGAAATTATGCAAATCAAATTTAACTTTCACTATAAGTTAAAATCAATTGATTAAATTAATATTCAAAATTACTAAATGATATCATTTTATAAGTTAGATTTGAATCAACTTAGCGTGATATTGATAGTTCGAATAATGAACAATGAATGAAGCTAAATGATCATATGATCTGCATAAATTCAAATATTCAATATATTCTTAAACATTAATTGATTAGACCAAATTTTAACCTAATAATTTAAATAACATGAAAAATACGAAGAAATAATTAAAGTATTAAATCCTAAATCAGTTACTGATTTACCTCAATAGTCAATATAGATTCAATTAAATTTAAAACTAAGGAACAAAAAAAATTTTTTTTAACTAGATTTTAATTTGATTTTAAAATAAAAATCTTAAATTTATAATTGAACCAATATAATTTGAAAAGAAAAACCTGGACATCAAAATGCAAAGTAACAAATATTTTAAACATTATTACAACAAATTTTAAAGAATTTCGTTTCTTTGCAAAATTTAAAACCTTAAAAATACCAATCAAGAAATGGATAAATAAAAACCGGAAACCATTTTGGAGAAATTTGATTGTTAAATTAATTCAAGGGGATAAGTTTTCAAAGAGTGCCTTATTTGGACAAATTTTTATTAAATTTTATGTAATTATTGGTTATATTTGAGGAAGAATATTAGAGAAACAAAATTTAAGTATTGAATGTTAAAAAATAGAAATTGGTTAACAAGTTTCAATGAATACCATTAAAATTTTTTATTTTTGTTGGGTTATTGTTTTTCATGTTTTTGACCATGTTTAAATTTTGAGACATAATTTAGCCTGGATTTTCTGAAAAATGATGTACAAGACTTTAAAATCGGTATGGGAAAGGTCTGTTTTCTCTTATTATTTTCTTTTTTAAACTTTGTAATTTCTAATATTAAATTATTTTCAATGATATACTGTTGGGTAATATTTATTTGGACAAAAAAGAATCACTAATGAATCAAATTTTAATTAAAGAAATATGACTTCCACTAAAGAACCCAGATTTAATTCTGAAACATTTTAACAAGGAATAAATTGTTCCTTCAAAATATTGTTTCTTTTGTGTTTTTACCGATTACGTTAATTATTAACTATTCAGCTTTAATTCTTATGATTATGTGTACACAAAAGAAGTAATGTGGCTTTAAATTTATTGAAAGTCAATTTAGAATTTGTTAAGAAAGTCTGGAATTTAAATTAACAATAAATTACATCATTAATGGGTTTTACTTAAATGTAACTTATTGTTCAATTGATTTTAAAGATTAGAAATCATAAAGAATATCTTGTTAGTTATTATATAAATTTTCCACCTTTTAAATATAAAGCCTCAAAAGTGAATATATTTTCGAAATTCCGGTATTTAATAAATTCCATTTTATATTTAAGTTTGGGTTTTTGCCCAAAATTTGTTTAAATTTATATAAAAATTTTTTAAAATTTTTTAAAAAACCCAAAAAAAATCCCAAAAAAAAATTTCCTTTTTTAAAAATTTTTTTTTTTCCCTCCCTTGGGTTTTAAAAACAAAATAAGTGAAAACCAAAATTTTCAAAAACCAAAACAAATTTAAAGGGGTAAAAAAGTATAAAATTGGAAGAAAAAATTTTGGGTTTTTATTTTTAATCAAAATTTTAAAAGTTTAAAAAAGGGGTTTAAATTTTTTTTCCTAAAAAAAATCTTTAAAACTTAAATTTTTCCCAATTTTCCAAATGGGAAATTTAAAATTTTTCCCAAATTAATTTTTTAACAACTTTTTAAAAAGCATTTTATAATTTAAAGATTTACAAAATAAAAACCCGTTTTTTTTCTTTTTATAAAAAAAAATTTTTAAATACCTTTTTTAAATGAAAAATTAAGTTAAATTTAAAAAAATTCAAAAATTATCAAAATTATCATTTTTAAAGGGAAAAAATTTTAAATTTTTTCCCGGGTTTTTTTTGGAAAAAGACTGCATTAAATACACAAAATATGAACTGTGATCTTAACATTAATCCAACGTTCGTTCGAAATACAAGCCCTATACTGGGATACCAGACATGTATACTAGTCTAGCATTATACGTATTGGTTCGGTTTATCATTACACATTTGTCTGTATAGTAAAATGGTCGGTTGAAGGATTCATAGAAATATAAACATTCATGGAACTTAGTATCAGGATTTTATTATACACGAGAAGAATGCATCCTCAAAGAGTACGTAATGCAGAGCAGAAGGAAAAAGTATGCCGATAATTACCCAAAGAATTATGATAAATACATCCATAACACTTTATATGTCTTACTACTTATAAATCTTTGTAGACATTTCTTAGCAGATGTTAAAGAAAATAATTCCATATGAAGACATAAGAAAACAAAAGATCTAAACATATTATGCTTAGTGTTAAATGAAACAGTCAAACACTTTCAAGCTAATTGTTATGGCGTTTCCTATTTCGTGGTCTTGCACCGCTTTCGTATATGTTAGACAGACATGTATAACCCCTACCCATTCTGTATATGCATGTCTAAAGATAGGAGCCTATAATCTAATGGTTGTCGCCAGAAGCTGTTGTCATACTTGGTTGTTGTTGTAGTTTAAATTGGGTTGTTGGTTTTCTTTCTTTAAACCGTTTTCCATTTTACGTCATAAAAGGAATTTCAAAGGTTACTAGATGTATTCTACACTACAAACCAGTAAAAGTCTGAAATAGCCTATATCTGTACTCGACTGTACTGACTTTTACTCGACCAGTCTGAATTGGTCTGAATTTTACTTGATATTACTCGACCCCAATCTTAACCATACTCGATTTGTACTTTAACCTTATCTTTGCCATTGAAAAAGTCTGAACTATTACTCGACCAGTCTGAAACAGTCTTACCCCATTCTTGACCAATTCTCAACCAATTTTTTTCAGTCTGAACCATACTCGACCAAAGGTCTGAACAATGCTCGACCAGTCTGAACCAGTCTGAACCATACTTACCAAATAACCTCAACTTTTTAAATTTAATTGTTTATATATACATTTATACACATTGTAACTATCTTTTAATTGACAGCCACAATAAAGTAAAGCTATATTTACAGATTTTGACAGCCTTACATGATTATCACATTTATCAAATTGATATCTGGACACAGTGCAGGCGGTGTTGTCTCGATATCCCAATAGCATGAGTTCTAATCCCGGCGAGGGAAGAACAAAAATCTGGATCCGTAGATTTGCAGATTGAACATTGTTGTGCCGATATTTAGAGTAGTTATGAATATATTTATAATATATATAATTGTTTTCTGTTTAGTATTAAATTTATAATTAAGATCCATTTACTACATCGGATATCCGTTTATTTGGGAATCGCCAATGGCAGTCAGCAGGGTTTAAGAACATTTGTTGTTCGAGCTGTTAGTCAAATGCGTTTTGTTAAAATATACTTTTTCACTTTTTGGTCTTTTGGAAAATGTTGTTTGTGCTGTATTTAGACCCTCTAACAAGAAATTTGCTTTGCATGCACACGTATAAAATTGCTGTTTTATCCAGCGCAATCATAGGTTTGAACGTTTTAAATTTAGACTTGTTTATATTTTTCGTTTGGGCTTGTATTATATTTGCTTCGGGTTTATATGATCCGTTCATTTTATTTTGACTACTCAAAATTCAAGAGTCTATCCTAAATTGAGGTAAATTGTATGGCTTTCCAAATACCGTTTCGATTCCTAACATCACTGAAGAGACATTAATTGTCGAAATCCGGATATGGTGTACAAAAACCTTTGCACCTTTTGTTTGTGGTATACCATCTTTTCCGCAAGTTTATTGTTTTCTGTTTAGTATTCAATTTATAATTAAGATCCATTTATTACATCGGTGATCCGTTTATTTGGCAATCGCCAATGGCAGTCAGCAGGGTTTAAGAACATTTGTTGTTCGACCTGTTAGTCAAATGCGTTTTGTTAAAATATACTTTTTCACTTTTTTGGTCTTTTGGAAAATGTTGTTTGTGCTGTATTTAGACCCTCTACCAGGAAATTTGTTTTACATGCAGTAAATTTATTTTTGCCAAAAAAAAAAAATAGAATTTCAAATTTCACATTACACATGGAATAGAATATGAACTTGTATATACACAAAACTGCAAGTTCAGAGAGGAAAAAATGACGGTGTCCACAGGAAACAAATCTAGCAGAGATATACAACATAAAAAATTGGTTCATTAGAAAAATAAAACATAAAATGAATCCTGGAAGCATGATGGACTATGCGGGTCACTGAGCAATTTACCCTCTTTGCACCAGCATGAATTTATATTTTAAGCTCAGGAGGAATCGAACCTCGTACATAGCCCAACATATAAAAGGTATGACAGCTGAAAAACTTTTTAGAACGTGTATGAATAAGTTAACAGAGAAAAAAGGTGGCAAACCTGAATATTTTTCACTTCAGTCCTAGATGTCAGAAAATGATCAATACTAAAATATATGTATGGGGTTCATATAATTTATATGAATGATTTATAGAGAAAGTTGTTGAAAGGTAGGTTAGTTTAATCATTAAGTCCCAGTGGATTAAATTGACATGTAGGATAATTAAGATTGAAAATTCATTGATGTGTCAAGTTTAAAATTCGGAATGCAATCACACCCACCCCTTTTTATATTTCCATTCATTCTTCAAATAGAAACCGAGAAATACTGTTGGAATTGCACATTTTGTTTGTCAAATTACAGCTCTTACACAATTGTGGATTTTTTCACATGTGGATAACTGAGGTGTCTTATTTCTTGAGAGAAACGGATTTTAATATGGATATGTAAACCATACAAACCAGACATAATATTTATTTGTTGGATCTTATAATGAAATCAATTATGAGAATTCAATTTGCCGAATAATACGTGCAATATAGCATCATAGTTTTCCAACCACTCGCTCAACACGGGAACGGAAGTGACGATGCCTCTAAATGCACGAATGATGTTCACTAAAACCAAAGTTTTTGACGGAATTGCATCGAACTCGAAAGTTGTCTATTATTACAAATTACCAAACCTATACACTATAATAAGCTTTCGGCATTTCAAAATTTTTAAAAATCAAAAGAAAACAACCGACCTGATTTATGTTTAAACAAATATGGCAGACAGAAACCAACGACAACCACTACATGTAATTATAGGTTACTGGCTTCAAACAGGCACATTAAGAAAGTATAGGGTACAACGAGTTTGTGAGCGCGCAATCATACCTAACCTAGGACATTGGGGTAACAGTACATGCACAATATAAGAACAAACTGTCAAAATCAGTTGCAAATTGTGTAAATCATCATTTAGATAAATAAGAACAATATAAAACAACAAGAAGACAAATAAAATGGTATGCTCAATTCCTCATTTGGGGTTTTTTTATTGCACCACTGAAATTTCCTCTCTTGCATAATTTAATAAATGTTTCATTAAAGAAGCTGTTTGCGCTTCTCTAAATTTAATAGCATAACATTGACCAGAGATGTTTCAAATGGTATAAGAAATTATATTATACCAATATAAATGTTTGAGACATTTTAAAATAAATAGTTTCGAGCTGTAATTGCGACAAAGGTGACACTTTTCTTCTATTTAAAATTTACGATCATCCGGGCAATTAACATAACTTTATATGTTTAAAATGAAAACTTAAAATTAGATTGCAACTTATTGAAATTGAGCATGAAAATGTTCTATTTCGGATACATAGGTACATCACTAAAGTTCACAATGGGTTTTGTTTATATGATTTAAAAAAAGAGGCGACAGATACCAAAGGAACAATCAAACTCATATGTCGAAAATAAACTGACAACGCCATTTCAAATAGACAATTCACACTACACAAACATAACATAGAAAACTAAAAACTAAAGACTGAGTAACACGAAACCCACCAAAATTTCGGGGTTTATCTCAGGTGCTCTGGAAGGATAAGCAGTACCTGCTCCACATGTGGCACCCGTCACATTGAAGGTGGAGTTTAGATTTAACAACAATGCATACTATTCGTTTAAATATTTCACCAAGAGCCAGATTGAGTAAGTAAGAGCAATCATAGGTCCTTTGCTCATTATCAATGTTTAAATCACATTTTCAGGTGCTTGTGAAAATCTTAATTCAAAGGTTAAAAAATATCAAACAAAGTTGCTTTCTTTAAAAAGAAAAGCAATACGTGAACCTGAGACCGCTGACTGGTAACCAAAACAAATGTTGCTGAATTTTGTTGGGGCTCTAGATTTGAAATAATTGACTGAATAGAGTAATATACCGATGATGTTAAAACACCTTTATTGAAAATATGTAATTGTGTGTAAATTCTTACACAAGTCAATTAAAAGCGATGTTGTACTTTAGTTGGAAATAGAAAATGTATACAGCTACTATATGAATTTGCCTGTTAAGGCTTGACTATTTATTTATTACTTGGGAGTATACATCAGTTTTTCTTCGTGTTTAATATACATACAAAGTCCCAATCCTATTGCAATTCTTAGTTTCTGCAAACCGAATGTCTAAAGCAAATTGCACAGACCAATCGCAATATAAATTTAAGCACTCAGTTTGCTAAAATAATCTGGATGCATTTATTTCGTCTGTCATATCTTCATATTTTGTTTCCTTGATGGCTTCAAATATTTCTTATACTCATTATTGAAGCTGTCGTCTGTACTCACGGTAGATGTTGTATAGAGAAATTGAAAGTCCAATTTCCATGTGAAGTGTAACTCTGTGGCATGCAACTTATAACAATGTTTCGTATTTTAGTTTTGAGAGTAACACACCAGCTACATTGGGACCTCTTATAAACTGACAATTATTTCGGTCTATAAAAACATCTCAAATTTTAAGGATTTCCTGAAGTTACTTTAATCAATCCAAATATTCTATGGGAAAAACTTAGTTCTGAAGAAGATTTATAAATACCTGAATATGCTCTCAAAAGAACCAATTTATATTAAAAAATATATGTATCCTATGTAGATATATAAAATGTATAGATACCAGGATTAAAACGTTGTACGCCAGACGCGCATTTCGTCTACAAAGACTCATCAGTGACGCTTGAATAAACAAATGATAAAAGGCCGAAAAAGTTCAAAGTTGAAGAGCATTGAAGACCCAAATTTCGAAACAAAGGTTTTGCCAAATACATCTAAGGTAATATATTTATTCCTTGGGAAGAAAATCTTTAGTATTTTGAAAATTTCAAAGTTTATAATAGGACAGTCACTCAAACAAAAGAAAAGAAAAGAGAAACAGCTAGAGGTCAGAATACCTTAACTTATGATGACCATGATTCAACGTCACATGTCCAGCTCTAACTGCCGTGTACTGAATTAAGGTAAGAAAATCGAAAATTCACAGTCCACGAGTGAAATTAATGTCTATGCATGCATGTGGTTTTCTTGCGCAGCGCAAGTATAGTAAGTGGAAAGCATACGCACTGATACTCTGGATTACAATACGCATTTGCGTCATCACGTATATTCATTCTAGGCCCAAATTTAATGCTAGTTGAATTCGGATGTCAAACTACCTACCTCAAGAGTTTTGACTCCGGATTCATGGCCATTTAATCCGAAACTTGTGTAAACGCAAACCGATGTTGTGTCCTGTGAACAGGGTGTAATATAATGAAAATAAATCGAGACGGGTGTATGATAGCTGGTCAACACAATGAAGACTAGGGGCGGATCAAGCCATTTTTAAAGAGTTGTCCCAACTACATGTCCCATTCAAAAGCATTGATCGTCAAAAGAGGGTTCCAACCCCGGACACCCCTCCCTCCTGGATCCGCCACTGAATACACAATTTTCGAAATCGCACCATATTGAAAAGATTAAGATGTTATGAGGTTAAACTATTCAAAACAAAAAGAATTGAAATTTGATTAACATACATTCCTGTTAATGATTCATTTCGAAAATTTTAAAATATAATATCAATAAAATCAAACATCAAGTATTTACTGATGGACAATTTATTTATTAAATCAATCTCTTCTTCAAGTCTGGCTTTCCATTATATGAATATATTGCTATATAAAATATAAGCAGAGACTTATAAAACATATATACTAAAACGAAATTAAATAATTAACGTAGTAATTAAATGATTATTGTAAAATATTAAATACGTTTTTGTGAGATGCAAGGATTTAAAATCGTTGTGAAGTATTTTTCATTCACTACAGTTTAAATTTAACTAACGTAGGTGTACGCATCCCTGATAGTTGGTGCTAATATGTTGCATATAATTTTCTTAATGTATTCACTGTTCAGACATGTCGGACATAATATAACATTATACATTATATTCTATTAATGACAAATTTAGTTTCAGTTTAAATTTACTTAATAATGTTAATCAATATTTTCTTGGTCTACTAGTGTATTTAAATGAAATTAAATATTTTGACAGAAATATTGTTTTGTTTAATTATAATTATGCTTTCCGACCTAAGATACATATTTATAACAGATGAATCGTTTTGTTAATTTTCTTCTTGCTTTCCGACATTTGCCCAGGCTGTGATTGAAGTAAATAATGTCACGTGGTAGACGTTAAGAAATAATCCGTTTAATATATTAGTATAAAAGTAATAGCTTTTCTAAAAGTTTGCCGTATTTTAGCTGCTTATATTGAGATCGGTGGTTTGTGGGTATAGGTTTTTTATTGGAATCTTGCACTCCAAGCACTATGAATATATAGTGTCTTTTTCTCCTAGTTTTAATTTTAGTTGTAGTATTGGTGGATCAGGGTTATCATGGAAGGAGGCTTTATAGTCACATATGATAATATATATATATATGGTTTGTAATAGCTAGAGTAACGATACAAACACTTTTTCTTTGTTTTGTGGAATATGATTGTTTACTCTTTATGACAATGCAAATAGTTTTTACATGCATACTGTGTCTTGACAGTTATGTAATAGTTTACAAGGTTATAATCAAGTTGATAAGAAAGACGTATTATTTACTTTTGAGGATTACTGCTTGACAAAATGGACTACCAGTGGCAGATCTAGAATTTTTCATAAGAGGGGCCCGCTCCAGTCATGCTTCAGTGATTCACTACATGTATATGATCAACCAAAGTTTTCCCACAAAAGGGGAGGAGGGGTGGGGACTCGGGTCCCTGAAAACTCTCTAAATCCGCCTCTGACTACTATAGTTGGCCGTTCAAATATGAGAATATTACATCTTATATGTATAGAAGTCTTCTAAAATATTATCTAGTATTAAAAATAGGAAAAAATAACCAGTTGAATACAAAATTATATAAGAAGTTACCTTAAGGATATTAACTGTCTTTGAACATACCAAAACAAATATATTGCAATTTATTTTTGATAATCATACTTTTAGCAATCCATGTTTTATACATTGTCAAGTTAGAAATATATCGAAATAACTGTTGTCAAGCTGTAAACCTACAATATTGGGTAGTGTGTAGTTAAACTATCATGACAAATCAACTTGATGAAGCTATACTAAATAATATCTAAACACAAACAATGAAAAAAAGTTTTGAGGGCCAAACTCTAGCTGAAAATTTTGAAATAAGACAACTCTGTCACATGTATGCTTAACTATGAGATGTTTAGTTTAAGCTGTTTTATGGAAAAGGGTGTTTTTTTGGGGGACGGGGAGAATAGTAAGTTTATTTTGCTTCTCTTGGTTAATAGTGATCTGATGTATGAATGTGTATTGCCATGTTTTATGAACATGTATTATGAATGACTTCTCTAATGCAAATTTTA
Organism: Mytilus coruscus; assembly: GCA_017311375.1. Taxonomy (NCBI): domain Eukaryota; kingdom Metazoa; phylum Mollusca; class Bivalvia; order Mytilida; family Mytilidae; genus Mytilus; species Mytilus coruscus. The sequence goes on from JAASAO010002907.1 coordinate 51,329, forward strand.
TAGAATAAATAATCAAAACAACAATTTATATATCTTTATTAACAACATATACAGTAAAAAAGTGAACTCGTGATACGCACAGAAACGTAGACAAAAGAAATGAGGATGCCTTTTCCTATCATAAAAAGTGACCTGCCCTTCATTGACACCCTGCCCTTTCTATTTCTAGCTGGAGCACTGGAAGTGATGAATATCTCATCTGGCTTTTGTCCTAAAAGAAGCAATTAGTTTTGAAGGTACAGATTAAGTGTTGTTATTACTATTTCCAGATGTAGTATTACTGTAAGAAGATGTTTTGTGGTAATGGATTTGGAATGAAATATTAATTGCAAATAATTTTCTAGAACATGTTGTCAAGTGGCTTCTTATATTTTTAATATTTTGTTGTGGTTTGTAATCTTGCAATTTTTTGTAAGTTCTATAGATGAGAGCTTCATATTGGTATTAGCATTTAGTGCTTTATATTTTTGTTGCATGTGTAAGCATATGCTTTTGTTAGTTGGAATATTTATATTTTCATTTCTGATGGCAACCAGTTCATGTAATACAAATAGTCAGGATTACTAGTAAGCGATAGTTGTTTTATTTGTTTTGTTTATTGTCATGATTGATATGGACTATATAGCTTGCTGTTTGTGTGAACCAAGGCTTCATGTTGAAGACCGTACTTCAACCTATTATGGTTTACTTTTACAAATTGTGACTTGGATGGAGAGTTGTCTTTGGTACTGATATGACATTCTGTCATATCTATCGACAAGATTGGGAACACATTTTTGTAGTAAAACATATTTAATTCTATAATATCATGTATAACAATTTATCGGTAATTTGTGCATTTTCCTTTGATGTGTACTCTAATAATGTCAGTATCAGTTGACTGGTCGTGATATATAAATTATTGGGTCATTTCGCAATTGACATGCACAGATGCGCTGTGTCAGGATCTGTTTTCTCCTTTCATTCACAAAATCATGCATGCATGATTTTTTTGCAGAATCACAAGAGTGTTTTGGTGAATGAAACGTTTCACTTCTCATATTGTTTGAAAGTTTCAGTAAAGTTAGTTTTGCCTTTTGACAGATTGTGTGAAAATTCGAACAGAATATGAATGAAAACCCAATTAACTTTTAAAAATGCACTATTTTTAATAGCTTTCTTGCTTATTCACAAGGATGTATAAATATCCATGCTATTCCGATCTGAGTTTTTATTCATACATAGTCTTATGCTGTTCCAAGTAGTCTTCTTTTTCTGTTTCTTGAGAAGTATTTGTTTTACCTGTTCAGTCACTATAAAGTGTTACAATTAATATTTAGACGCAACACATAATAGTGACAAAAAAGTACTGCTATCATATGAGAGAAGCTAGGAAAAATGAAATGTACACATTTTCAACATTTTGTGGGACCATGAAGATTTGGTTTCATTGTCAATATATAGACAGATATTTATAGACCAAAGAACAAATAAGCAACAAATTCAAAAGTAGATGTAGGATGAATTATGGAAAGAAGGGTGCCAGGGGCCCCAAACTTGACAAGGTTTGGTGTGGAACAAGTAAAATGTCTGCATTAACATTAAATGTAGGTTTTAAAAGGGACCTAGGTCGCCTTCTCAAAATCCGTTTCTGAAATTAAAGGTAACCGCATATTTCTGGGCGCGGTTGAAAAATAAATGAACATGACTTTGAAAAGCAAGAATATTAAGCTAAATGAAATAGACCAAATTTGGGTGACATCTATCAAAATGTTTGAATTAATTATGAAGTTGACAAGAAATGAACTTGTTCAGATATAATACAGTCAGCCTACAGACTTGTTGCCTCCTGAAATGTCTGCTTACACAGTGCTTTCCTAAAATGATTTACAATGTGATCGTTTTCATGATGAATGCTGAGCAAACATAGATTACCCCGTTGGTTTTCTCGTTTGAATTGTTTTACATTGTTATTTCAGGGCCTTTTATAGCTCACTATGCGGTATGGGCTTTGCTCATTGTTGAAGGCCGTAAGGTGACCTATAGTTGTTTATTTCTGTGTCATTTTGGTCTTTTTTGGAGAGTTGTCTTATTGGCAATCATACATTTATATGTATAATGACAAGATAAATGTTATGTTATCCACTCAACTAAATAAAATATATAACTTCTCGTTGAACTTCTAAAACAACGATAAATCTGCTGATTCATATCGTATCATTCAATGCTGTCAGATGCTATGTGAAAAATAAAGAAATTTAACTAAACGTATGCTTCCATTATATTCGGCATTGTTATTCAGTTATGTCCAAAGCAGAACTTATGAAACGCATGCAAGAATTTATTTTCAATAGATGCATTTGAAAATTTATTTTCGGCACTAGTTAAGGGACGTCTTTGTTCATGATGTCATGTGATCATCTATATATATAAGAATATTTTATTAGAGTTGATTTATTAAAGAGTGCTTTGAATCATACTTATTGCTTTTTGTCTGCCATTACTAGCCATCACAAAGGTTCACGTAAAATTTTGACGTCATAACACAAAATATCTGACGCCACAATGGAAAAGTGATAGTTGTATGATGTCAACGGTTGAAGAGCGACAGATTCTCAGGTCAGCTGGGACAGAATTCCATAAAGCGATTAGGTGAATGCCTATGGTAATTATATATGGGTACTATGTCCAGGAGGATGAATTCTAATATATATACGTAAAATACCTGTTCGGTTTTGCAAAACATCCCGGATCTGGATTTCCTTATCAACCACCATCATTGTTAACGCATTCAAGTCATAAACTAGAGCCTTTTCAGCTGAGCGCCACTGTGTACAGTGGCGGATCCAGAACTTTTCATAAAGGGGCGGCCTATATAATCAACCAAGGGAGGGAGCCAGCCCCCCTTTGGATCTGCCTGTGGTGTACAACGACTCCAAAGAGTAAATCATCATGTACGAGTACATTAAACTGTCTACCCACATGCGAACATCATTTGGGACCTCGCTGTGTTGCAAGTATCTTGAGTTTTCAGGAAATAAGATGCGATCATATTAATTCAAATTGCTCATAGCTGACTTCAATTATAGCAGGTCAGAAATAACCATTAATTGATGGACTTTACCTCAACTGACGTATAATCCACCATTTGACATATAGTAAGATAGACCAATTGAGGTATAATGCAGTTTTATCATACACATTTTAAAGAGATATTGGAGCATCTTTTGCATATACCATCTTAAGCTTTGATGAGTACTCATTAGTGACATGTAATTGCTTCTGACTTCCTCTGCTGGGTTTTGAAAATGTGGATTATACCTCAATTGAGGTATAATCCACCAATTGATGGATATTCACAATTGGTTTCCTTAAGTCTGCATCAGTTCTGACCTTAAAATTTGTTAGTCGAAATGGACAGGAAGAGACTACAGAACAAAAATATGATTTAATAAATGAAAACTCAGAATTTATAAGTAGGAAAATGAGGGTCATATTTGTTTTTAGGTTTCTTTAACAAATTGCAGCATGAAGTGTCAGAATCAATTATATGTCATCACTAAGTGATCACCAAAACTTGTTATGGTAAATGCAAAAAGATGCTCCAATGTATCTTAAATTTTTTTTTAATAAAAACTGCATTATACCTCATTTGGTGTATCCCATTATATGTCAAATGGTGGATTATACCTGAATTGAAGTATAACCCACCAATTAACGGTTATTCCTGACCTGTTATAACTTCATCTATAGTCGTAGACGTCCAGCTAGAGGGTCATTAAACAAACTATAGTGCACTGAAACCCTTGCCCATAACTAAACCGTGATGCTTGGCGTTTGCTTCCTTCACACACGCAACCATATGATATTACTCACCTTATTTTTTTATTCTTCTAATCAGCTGTTTATCGGCAATTGTCTGTTTTGTTTACATCAGAAATCAATGAAGCGGTGAATGCGCGGAAACGAAAGGACATCTTCGTATCAATACGGTAAATTCCGTGATTTGAATATTTTCTAATCAATATGTTCAAGCAATGAAACATATGAGGATAATATTTTATTCATAGAGCACACGTTTTGTGTATTTACTATTTAAAATTATTGTTTATGAAGAAACATAGCAAAATATATTTCAATACGCACTATAAAGTGAAGATTAGATGTATTATTGTTTTGTGTTTTGAAAGAACATTAATAATCCATAAATATACACCTTTGTACCATAATTGCAACAAAATTTCAAGATAACATAAATTTCATCATCACAGAATGATATTATTTGCTCAATTTGACAGGGCTTCGTGAACTAAATTTGGCTTTAATTATGATAGCAATTGAACACTTCATTATAGTTTCTACCGATGACCTACCATCATGATTTTTATCCGACCCCACTTACGGACGCGTTGACATATAATGCATACAACTCAATAATAGCCAATCAGACGTTAAGATATCCTTCACTTCCCAGAAGCAGCCGGAAGCAGCTGAGATGCGGCCATTTAATGTTATTTATAACCAATGAGATACCGTGAACAGATTTACCACATTCCAGACGTCCAGCCTTTGACTAATCAGACCGTATCAACATGGTGATACGGTAACTATTCAGATTTATTGTCACATACACAATAGCATGATGTATTAAATACTACACACACAACGCAAAAAGGGCCGTCTCAAAGCATGAATTATATAATTGCGTTATCATTATACACTTTTTGTACCAAGGCTCCGTGTTGTTATGCGTTTACTTTTCTACATTGGCTAGAGGTATAGGGGAGGTTGAGATCTCATAAACATGTTTAACCCGCCGCATTTTGCGCCTGTCCCAAGTCAGGAGCCTCTAGCCTTTGTTAGTCTTGTATTATTTTAATTTTAGTTTCTTGTGTACAATTTGGAGTTTAGTGTGGCGTTCATTATCACTGAACTAGTATATATATTTGTTTAGGGGCCAGCTGAAGGACGCCTCCGGGTGCGGGAATTTCTCGCTGCATTGAAGACCTGTTGGTGACCTTCTGCTGTTGTCTGTTCTATGGTCGGGTTGTTGTCTCTTTGACACATTCCCCATTTCCATTCTCAATTTTATGATTATGTCGCATTATTAAAACGCATATGTTCTACCAAAAGGCAAGTAGGTGGCAATATATGAATGATTTTTATTGCAATCGAGTCTTTATTTCTTTTAATTTTCCGATCTACAATTGAACTGCGATTGTTGAACTATACAATGTCACGTGGTAGCCTATCCATAGAGGGACCGTATCAAAGACATAAACCACTTCCTGTATAAATGATCGAAACTGAGACGTTCCGAGAATCTTGTTTCCGAGGATATCGAATGGCCCATAGACGCTTTTAAAACTCGTCAATATATAAGCGTGAACCCTCAGGGTTCACGCAAAAGTCAGGAGTCAAGTCCAAATCATCATTTAGCATAATCTAAAATAACTGTACTTTCCAGGATAAACAAACCACTAATGTAGGAAGTAGCCCTATTAAATTCATCTATCAAGTTAAATGGGAAATTGCTGATAACTTGGAACTAACAAACTCTACTAAACAGTATTTGAAAACTAGTTTGTTTATTTTAAGAGAACAAAGAGCACTGACAGAAATGTTTGATTTTGTTTATGTTTACTGGCGTTTTTGCTGGGTGGGGATGGACATTGGTCAAAATTTAGGGAGGACTCTTTTTATTATTTAGAAAAAAGGGCGTAATTTTTCCTGCATATTTGTAAATTATAGTAAATCATCTATTATTTGTCAAAAATAAGTTTAATTGCATGTACTTTTGACCGACATTAACATCTAACTATCATTCTATACACCAATAGAAATAAGAAGATGTGGTATGAGTGCCAATGAGACAACTCTCCATCCAAGTCACAATGTGTAAAAAGTAAAAGTACGGCCTTCAACACGGAGCCTTCAGTTGGCTCACACCGAACAGCAAGCTATAAAGGACTCCAAAATGACTAGTGTAAAACAATTCAAACAGGAAAACTAACGGTCTAATCTACATAAAAACGAGAAACGAGAAACACTTATTAAAGAACCACATCAACAAATGACAACCGCTGAAACAGGTTCCATACACCAAATATAGTTTACCTATTGCTTATAGTACTTGAAAAACAGACAAAAACAAAAAACTTAACATTGACCAATGAACCATGAAAGAGGGACGAAAGATAACAGAGGGACAGTCAAACTCATAGATCGAAAACAAACTGACAACGCCATGGCCAAACATAAAAGACAAACAGACAAATAATAGTACAGATGACACAACATAGAAAACTAAAGACAAAGGAATACGAACCCCACCAAAAACTGGGGTGATCTCAGGTGCTCCGGAAGGGTAAGCAGATCCTGCTCCACATGTGGCACCCGTCGTGTTGCTTATGTCATTACAAATCCGGTAAATAGTTTAATTCGGTAGGTCACATTCGTGAAAAGGAAGGGTATTGTAGTTACGACATAAGGAACATATCCGATATCATCTGTGAAACGGTTATTCCATAACGGTCAACCAACTCGTGATGGCGTCCGTAAGATTTACAAAGGGATGATTTCAACTTCACCATTTGGAACTCTTGGTTTAATAGCTTCCTTGTGAGCAGCAATCCTCTATCAAGGAAATCATGATAGGAAATACAAGCCCGAGAATATCGTATCAATTGGGAGATATATACTCCGTATACAGGCGCTGCTGGAATGTTGCTACATAGAAATTGAAAGTTCACAATTGGGAAGCTGAAATCATCTCTTTGTCGTAAAGTTTTGTTTCCAACCGACCCTCATTGTCAACTTCTAGATGTAAGTCAAGATATGAGGCAGACTTAACTGTATCTGTAGTATCCTTTATCTCTAGTTCGATGGGATAGATTCGTTCAACATAGTCACCAAATTTGTATTATTTAGTGAGAGAACATCATCTATATAGCGGAACGTAAAGTTAAAGGATATTGCTAACTTCTTTTCTTTCTTACTGAAAATGAGGTCAAGGTCAGATGATACCGATTAGACCGACATGTACATCTTGCTATCATTCCAGACACCAAATATAGTTTACCTATTGCTTATAGTACTTGAAAAACAGACTAAAACACAAAAACTTAACAATGAACCAAGAAAATGAGGTCAAGGTCAGATGAAACCTGCCAGACTGACATGTATCCCTTACAATCATTTCATACACCACATATAGTTGACCTACTGTTTATAGTATCTGAGAAACGGACCTAATCACGTAATTCTAACCTTTATCACTGATCCATGAAAGGAGGTCGAGGTCAGGTGAACCCTGTTTGACGGACCTGTAGACGTTGCAAGGAACCCATATACCAAATGTAGTTATCCTATTACTCATAATAATTGAGAAATTCAATAAAACTATAACTTTTTCAAGCAGTCATTGAACCATGAAAATGAAGCCAAGGACAATGGACATATGACAGACAGAAACTTCGTAGCATAAGGTATCTGCATACAAGGTATGTAGCATCCAGGTTTTCAACATTCTGAAATAAAGCTTTATACGAATAGTTTACCCTGTTGTCGCCGCCCCGGATAGTAATCCCCATGCCTCGCATGCTGAGACTTTGTCCCAGGCGAGACTAAAACAAAATAAAGTTAAGACTGAACGATTATTTCCATTAATGTTGCAAACGATGAAAATAGTAGGTTTGAATAATTTTCTGGTTTACAATGTTGCTAAATGTAAATAATGTCTTTGCGTACCAAAATCAATATATTTTGGTACTACAAGAACACGACGATTCTTAATGTATGTCTGTAGCTAGACCAGAGAAGTTCGGTTAAAAAATCAACAGAAATTGATTGAAATACATCAAAGATATATCTTTAAAATTTAAAACAGACCTATTTCCGACAAAATATGAAACCCAAATACATTGGTAACACCGCATATACATGTCCAAAAACGAGACGACCACATCTAAAAAGTGATTACATTTAAACTAGCAAAATATTATAACGGAAAGTGATTTTTTTTTTACCTGAACAGAAATGTTTTTAATCTTTATATTCATACAGCAGCTGTATCCTTATTTTAAAAGTTTTCATCTTATTTTGAAGTTGACAACAGTAGACCGATATTCTCAAAAAGTTATTGGGGAAAATATATAGATTTCTGGAAATTTTATCATGCTGACAATTTTGTGAATTTTTAGAAAATGTGTCTATTGTAACAGCTTTAGATCATGTATGTATTTGCTTATATCTTGCAATATGCAGTAGTGATTAAAAGCTACATGTATGACATATCCGTGTAACAAGCTTCTGTTGTAATTTTCTAGTCAAATAATTAAAATGAGACTACATGAAGATGCATGTATATCTAAATAACAGTTGTTCGACAGGTTATTCAAAATGTACAGCTGCACAAATGTGGATTCGTAGAAACTTTTGATTCGTATGGTTACCGACTGGAACAATTATTTTTGTCACTTTAACCGCCCACAGATTATCTTTTATTGTTGTCCACTCACCATATGTTCTATTGTACAAATTTAGTATGTATAACAACTAATGTCTGGTTATGGACAGACAGACAGATTGAAGAACCAACTGCGACAGATATAAACTGGAAGATTTCCAAATTTGAGATGAAATGATAAGTCAAACTATATTTGATTTACATCAACATTTATGTTTAAGCTGTGAGTGATAAAATGCTTATTGTAAGGCTTTTGATATTATCTACATATTAATGGAGAGATCTTTAGATCAGGCAATTTTGACATATATGGTTTTCTAAATATCAAAACCTAAAGCAACTATGTAATGCAGCATTTAAATACATATCATACTGATCTTAAAGAAAACTAGACATCATTTAGATGGGAGCCATCTCTGTGGGCCCCGCTGTAAATAACAGGTTACTACTTGACTATTAAATATGTCAGTGGTTGAATCTCTTAGAGCAGGTTACATGTGCTATTAAACAGTACACCAGATGCACTTTACCCATAATTTTAGAAATATAATATAAAAGAAAAAGAAAAACAAACTTCTTGAAATAGACACTGGTTATTTTGCATTACTTGTCAAGCCAGAATTATGCCATTTAAATTGTTGGAACTTTGTACTGTATATGTATTCACTAGATTAAATAGTTCTTGTGTTTACCTATAAAACAGTCCATTTTAAAGTACAGTAGATATTTTTACCATGTGGAAATCTATACGTCAGTAGCCCTAGGGTCGACAAAAATACATCAGATTGAATTATTTGATTGGTTTAAATTTGTTGTGCTGCAATCTCCCTATCTTGGTTTATTTTATCTTTCAAAGTGATAACACAACATGTCCTGGTGGAGTAATATCTCCACATATAATTACTCACAAGAGAACAGAACTAAGCCAGTTGTATGGATTGATGGAAAAACATAAAGATGAATTCTGCAGCAAATGTTAAGGACTACAATGACAATGATCAGCATCAGTTTTCGTGTGGTAAAAATTTGTATGGATAAGCTGATATGAAGCACTTTTTTAAGTTATTACATAGTCTCGTTATGTGCTCAGAGTGATTTTATTCTATTTTTTTTTAGTTAAAGTGTTATATTTGGCCTAGGAAGTTGAACATACATTATGACACCCTATAGTGTTGGTTAATATACATATCAAGTATAAACTTTGAAATCATAACGGTTCTCAAGATATAGAGTTGACATGATCTGTACCATAGGACATGGGGTTGTCAACTGAAACCAAAGTTTTGACCTTGACCTTTGACCTAGGAAGTTGTACATACATTATGACACACCCTCTAGTGTTGGTTAATATACATGTCAAGTATAAATTTTGAAATCATAACGGTTCTCAAGATATAGAGCGGATATGATCTGTACCATAGGACATAGGTTGTCAACTGAAACCAAAGTTTTGACCTTGACCTTTGACCTAGGAAGTTGTAAATACATTATGACACACCCTCTGGTGTTGGTTAAAATACATGTCGAGTTCAAACTTTGAAATCATAACGGTTCTCTAGATATAAAGCGGACACAATTTGTTACGGACGGACGGACGGACAGACTGATCACTATTGGGCGACCCACCACTAGGCGTGGCCCTAATAATGATGTCCAATGAACATGCAGAGGATATAAAAATAAGAATATGTGGTATGATTGCCAATGAGACAGCTCTCCAGCAGAGACCAACTGACGTAGAATTAAACAACTATAGGTCACCGTACGGCCTTCAACAATGAGCAAAACACATACCATATAGTAAGCTACAAAAGGCCCCGACATGACAAATTGAAAACAATTCAAACGAGAGAACTAAAGGCCTGATTAAGAGAAGGCCATTTGATGAATACACAATTCTTTGTTATTTTAAATCTCAAGAAAACAAACAGATGACACTATTATATCTTTCCCTTGCATTATATTTCCATCGAGGGTACATGTGTGCATGAAATGATAATTGAACGTGAAATGAAATTCAAAACATTTTGTAAATAGGAAGACATACATTTTGCTTCGCATCACGGTACGGAGCTATATTAGATTCGGTCGAAATACACGCCATCTTGAATAAATTACTTATCACGTATAGATTCTGATTGGATGCGGCTGAGATAGAGCAACAGCTATTGGCTTAAATGAGATAAAGAATTACAGACTTTTCTCGTTCAGGATAAGACATCAAATGCCGGAAAATTAACTATGTGTATTTCAGTTCCGATCAACTGTCATTAATTCATGTTCGTTTTATTATGCATACATTTCACAGATAAATTCAATATTGAAATATCAATTATCGATACGTGTTTATTTGCTTTGTTACTCTGCAATTTGCACGATTTGCTTTGCTAAAAATGTTCATATACAATGTTTACAAAATGCATTATTTGTAGTTTATAACTTCTGACAATTTAGGCACACCACCCCACAAGAGTCGTGTCTATTTATAATTGTTTTAATTTTCAACAAGAATTTTTTTTTAAAGCATGGGTGTATAACGCACACTCTTAAAGTACATCCATTTTATATCAATCAATATCTAAAAATACCACATTTCCAATACTAATTAACAACCACATTCACACATATTACCTTAAATTAGGGTAGAGCGAAGCACTCCATAGCTTTTAGAAAGCTCAAACTTGTAGTTAATAGTTTTCACAATTTTCCGACTATTTCAACGAAAAACTTCCGGTTTTAAAATAATTTGACACGGAAATCACGATATTCATTGTACTACGGATAGTCATCTTTCCTGTCTGTCTATATGTTGACAGAGTTGGAATACAGTACAGAAAGAGATTTGTCAAACACACTCTAATCATGGACATGTTTAATAACCTTTTATTGTCCATTCAAAAGCAATTACTTAACATAAATTATTTCAATTTTCGTCATGAAATATTCTGTATTATAAATTTTTATAATAGCAGGAAATATAATATTTTAAAGTTCTTATTTACAACAAAAGAAGCTTAGATCTTTTGTGTTACACTAGAAATAATATGTACAAACATGTAGGTCCAGTGTTCAAAATTATAATTGTTCTACAGACCTTCTAAAATTCAAACTGACCATTATTCCGTGCGTTCATCGTGTATCGTGCGTGTTGCGTGCGTGTATCGTGCGTGTACCAATCGTGCGCTCATCATTCATCGTTCCGTGTATTTTCCGTGTAACGTGCGTGCATCGTGCATTCTTAATCGTGTATGGTGCGTGTATCGTGCGTGTATCGTGCGTTCACCAATCATTCATTCTTAACCGTGTATCGTGCGTTCGTCAATCGTGTATAACTGTGTAAATCAGATAACGTGCATTTGGCAAACGTTCATCTCTAATCGGGTAACGTTCATTCATTGCGGTTTTATATGATAGTCGGTTATAGAGCTCATCAAAGCTTATATTTTATCTCACGGTTAAAGTGTATATATATGTTCCGACTTTAAATAAAATTTACATTCATACTTACTTTCTTGTGAACACTTAATTAACTTCATCGTACATAACGTTCATACAGATTCATGAATTTTGTGTAAAATTTATTTATCATCTGTAAACATTTCGTGGTTATTCAGTGAATCTTGGCTGACACATTTTAATATAATGATACATGTTCCACGTACAAACAATAACATGATGACATTTCTACGACAGAACAGTTAAAATTGGAATTTCTATTCAACTGAGCGAAATGGGCTGAAAAAATACTGTTGGCCAACTGTTATTTGTTAAAAATATTCCGCCAATTAAAAGCAACAGTGCTTTTGCAAAATTTAGATGTGGGTAGCTCCACTAAAAATAGAAACTGGAAAGTATGAAAGAAAAGAAGTCCACGAGATGACATGTGTTGTAGCTCTACTATTGAAGATGAACTTCATGTCATTTTAAAATGCCCATTATATGTAGATTTAAGACAAATTATGATACATTAAGCTAAACATTTTAATGAACATTTTAACCTTTAATTATCAGATAGCAAAACATTTATATTTTTATTTAATAACGGCAATGTTGCTGCTATAGTTGCCAAAACAGCAACAATATTTCATTGAAAAGAAACGGCATTTTATTTTCTAGTTCTCAAAGAAAAATGTTTTATTTTCATATAGTACAGGTGGACACTGTAAATTTTAAATGTAAATGAGTAAATATATTGTGTCTTAAAAGTCTCTCATTATTCTTTTAAGATTGGTACATACAATGCAAATGTTTTAATGTTTTATGTTTATTTCTGTGATTCTCATTTTATGTTTGTATGTGGTGAGACTATAATAAAATATTGAATCAGTATTAACATGATTAATGTTCAACTTGAGTCATTTCTATATTATAATATTATAATTCTTCGCTTATTTGGCAAATTCATATTCTACTAAATATTCAAACATTTAAGTTTTGATAAATACCATTACAAATATAATTTTGTCTTCGTTTCTGATGGTCACGTGCACGTAAGGTTATTCCATTGAGAAAATACAATATACAAGATTGTCGGGTAAATGTGGATTGCGGATTAAGATTTTAGATGTCAAACTTGAATTAACAAATTAAACTGAGGCGAATTTAACACGAATATGTATTTTCTCTTCAACAGTGTTTTTATTCTCTGTTCTTTATTTTCATTTAAAATAAGCTAAAATATGTTTTGTGGAAAATTGAATACAAATAAACATATGTATTTGAAGGCATTTTTAATATTAAACAAGTATAAGATCACGCAAATATATCCCGTATTCCTTAAGAAGGATTTTAAATTGAGGAACTTTTAAACTTGAAATTGTGTTTACGAGTTTAAGATATTCTTTTATTTAAATTTTTGATAAAATAGTTAAATATATTGTATTATCATAACAAGTCTTTATTTAAATGGAATAAACATGGAACACTTTCACAGATTCACTTTTCATTGTGTTCATGGTTGCATATCAAGGACATCGTTTTAATGTATGTCTAAAGATTAATATCCGAAAAATAATTCACAATAGTACTTTGTATTAAAGAATGACGGATTATTTTACCATGGGGTATTTTTGTTCCGTTACTGAGGACATTTTATTGTCCTTTATGAATCCATATGACAAATTTGACTCAATATGGATAAATTTTATCTTATAGAAAAATCGGTAGTTTTTATCCGATAGATTTTGTGTTCATCTTTATCGGATATAAAAGATTGAAAATACAAACAATTAATTGAAGTTTCGTATGCATCTATCACGATCCAGCAACTTTTGACTAGTATAAAGGGTTGCCTTGGTTTTATAGCTCAAAACGGTATTATTTGTTTTGCTTTACATTGGGTTAAATAATGAAATGTATGTTTCAGAAATTTACACAAGTTTGATTTCGGCTTTGACTCCCGGGGACACTGTCGTTTACAGTAAAAGACGAAAATCTACACATGTACGTTCTTATAAAAAAGAAGTTGTGGTATGATTGCCAATGTTCATCATTATATCATAATTATTGTACTCCCCCTAATAATGAATCTATAATATATGCCACTGGACGTTAAACGATCAACTATTAATTCATCCATCTTATCCTTTTAGTTTTGTGATAATTTGCATATCAAATACATGAAACAACAGGGGCGGATCCAGCCATTTTAAAAGGGGGTCCCAACCCAGGGCAAAAAAAGGGGGTTCCAACTACGTCCCCATTTAAATGCATTGATCGTCCAAAAGGGGTTCCAACCCCCTGAACCCTCCCCCTGGATCCGTCACTGAACAACTGCAGAGTTTCACTAAAGTTAGAAGGCCGATATTATTGCACATATAAAACAGACATTAACATCGATCCCTACGTTTTGATCCTCACAAAACAACACTTTATAAATTTCATGCATCTATAACGCTTTTCTGGATTTACTTTCACTAGGAACGCTCAATGCTAAATATTTGAAAGCCAAAGAATATGTAAAATAGATAGGAGTGTAGAGCTATATGACCAATGAAGGGCCTATACACATTCACAACATTCTGTGTATTTATGTGTCTGTCCAAAGTCAAAAGCACGTAGTTCAGTGGTTTTCGTAACATCAATTCTGTTATATACATGTATTTGGGCTTTTTTGTGGCAAGATACATGTAGCTTTGAAATAAAGAAGGCCGTTAGTTTGCTCAATTGAATTGTTTCATATTTTTTCATGTCGGGGCGGGGCCTTTAATAACCGACTTTACAGTTTCCGTATTTTTTCATTATTGAAGGTCGTATAGATATAACTGCTAACATTCCTCTTGATTTTAACTGTCTTGAATATATAGTTGACTCACTAGCAATTATACCACATTTTCTTATTTTTACATAAGCCTTCAATCCATCAAAAGCCAATTTAGTCTGCTCTAGCTGAAACCTACGTTTCTTCAAAAAATCTAAATTTATATACTGACAATTTAAGAAATGTTTGTCATAGATATCTGTTCGTGATATAAGTATCAAAATATTTTAGCTATGAAGATGTGTAAACCCTTAAATAAACTCTATTTCTTTGGGCAATACCTACGGGAATTAAAATAATAAAACCATTATTAGAAAATCGGAATATATATGTGTGTATGACTCGGAGGTGCAATGGAGATCATAAAGTTTGATGTCCAAGCGTGAAGTGCGCTGGTCTGTGCCGAAGTGCGATGAGCCGTTCGATGGTGTGCGATGGTTTATTTAACGCGGGATACGTAGATTAAAGTCTACAGATGTGCAATTATTATGAGCAGTATATTTGTTTCAATGTCAGTATATAAAGCATTTACTAGTGTTATTGTCTATGAATGTAATAGTTAAAGTTGCCGCGTACTAATTGAGAGATCGTCCTATTTGATGTTTTGCATGTGGAAATTATTCTTGCTTCAACATGTATCTTTACTTAATTTGTTCCTCTAATGAGATCATCATTTACCGTTATATAATCATAAGAATAGTTTTACGGTGGACCCGTATGTATTGAGGGAATGACACTTCATCGTACGTAAAACAAATCTTTCGTATATTTCCGTTTCACAGTCCTACATGTATATTGAATTTTACCCACAACTCAGAAAGTTGACCAGCGAGGGTATGCTTAAACCTCTTATTCTAGATGTCAGGTAACTTACTTGTGTTTATGTTGGATTGCTGTCTGATTGACGAATATCCGTCATTTTATATATATATAGTCTAGATAATATGTGACAATTCGGTAATGTTCGAACATTTGGAAATCCTTATGTGCATTGATCTTTTCTCATAGTGCGTCTAACAGAAGTGTTCTCTTCTATTTAGATTACTACATCTGATATTTTATGCTCTCAGTCTACTCTTTGTTTTGCCAATGCGATCACCAAACGGTGGCAGTTGTTCGCGGATCCTTTATCTATTACGGCTCTCATTTTGTCAGTATTGCGTTTGATGAAAGGTTAATGACTTCCTGTAAATTCGCCTTTTATCTTCTGCGGACGCGGATGAAACGTCAAATTGCCGAAAAATAATTATAAAGAACATGAAACAGTATGTTTTCTTATACTTTATATAAAATCAAACGAAAACCCACTTGAAAATCATCTTAACCAATACTTTGAGATATTTAGTTGTATTGTCTCTTAAACATATACCTTAACATAACCATGAAATTTACGCGCCTAAATGTTTTGTGACTGTTGTTTTTCATTGAAGGAATGCACATTCCCCGATTGTTGTGATTGATGGATTGATAGTTACTGACAGCAAACATGAAATGAATATTATGGCCATTGACGACTACATGTAAATGCGATATAGTTTTGTATAGACCGACACTGGGTCAGATTTTAAAAAGATCGCCGATAAAGTAAATCCCATGAAAAGACAAGGCATCTTCTTAGACATATATATTGTTTTGAATATGAAGAGACAAGTCTTTATCCTAAATAGATTTATACAATGATGAAGATATGATAAAGCGGTACCGATTTCCATGGGCCACAGTGTTGGAGCTAATTGACCGAGTGTCACCAATGATAGAGACTCCTACTAGACACTCAATGTCTATGTCAACAAGTACGCAGGTAAAGTATTAAATGAAATAACACTATTTTATAACCGTCCGCACTCAGCTATAAAAAAACAACAAAATAAAACATGACCTCGACCTCTACGCAGGTGGAAGAAAGGTCCGCTGATGTAGGCCCTGAGGTAATCGGTGCCCTCAGGTATCCTGGGGAATTTGTCATCGATTAATTCGCACGAAAATATAGTTCCCTATTTGGATCAATCTTAATACCAATAAATTTTGTTGGGGAGGAGGGTGACCTCAGGTAACCCTGTTATGAAAGAATAAAAGATACGATCCAAGGGTATATAATTATACTGTAATAAACCAAATCTTTCATTCCAAATGAAGGAATTCATGAACATGATGGACATTGAATAGTTTATGTTATGTTCTTGTTAAGGATAACTCGAATTAAATGGGTTATATTTGTTGGTTATTTCCGGGTGACCTCAGGTACCCCTATACTGAAAGAATAATAGATACAATGCTAGGGTATATAATTATGCTGTAGTAAACTAATTTCTTCATTCTTCATTCTAAATGTAGGTCTTCGATGACGTTGTATTGTTTGTGTAATGTACTTGTTAATATGACATGAGTTAACTTGAGTTAAATGGTTTATGTATGTTGGTTTTCGGTAGGGCGACTGCAGGTAAACCTGTAATGAATGAATAAATGATACAATCCAAGGGTATAAAATTATGCTGTAATACACCAATTTCTGATTAAATTTAAGACTTCATGGACGTTCTATTGAATATATAAATTACTTGTTAAGGTGACCTGAGTAAGCTTCAGTTAAATGGTTTATATTTGTCTGTCTTTTGAGTGACCTCAGGTACCCTGTAATGAAAGAATAAAGATACAATCAAAGGGTATATAATTATATTGTAATTAACAAATATCAATTAAGCAATGCCCATCATGTCCAAGAAGTCCTAAATTTAGATGAAAGAAATTAGTTTATTGCAGCATAATTATTTACCATAACATTGTATGTACCATTCTATCATACAGATGTCACAAAAAAAAAAAAAAAAAAAAAAAACAAACCACAAAATACTACCAAATAATCTAAAAAAATCAGTTCACCTTAACAAATACATAACATAAACAAGATAACGTCCTTCATTTTAAATCAATAAATGAGTTAATTACAGCATAATTGTATACCCTAGCATTGTATCTATTATTCCTTCATTTTAGGGTAAATGAGGTCACCTAAATAAAACCAATATATATAACTCATTTAACTCAAGATAAACTCAGTTCACATTAAGAAGTACATAACATGAAAATACAACGTCCATACAGTCCAACATTTAGACTGATGACATAAGTTTACTACAGCATAATTATATATCCTACCACTGTATCTATTATTCTTTAATTACAGAGGTACCTGAAGTCACACAAATTAAAAAGAACAAATATAACCCATTTAACTCAAAGTTACTGAGTTCACCTTAAAACACATTACATAAACAATACAACGTCCACGAAGTCCTACATATAAAATAAAGAAATTAATTTATTACAGAGTAATTATATACCATAGCATTATATCCATTATTCTTTCATTACAAGTGTACCTGAGGTCATCCCCAACAACCAATTAATATTACCCATTTTACTCAAGTTATCTTAACAAATATGTGACATAAACTATGCAATGTCAATCATGTTCATGAAGTCCTACATTTAGAATGAAGAAATTAGTTTATTGCAGCATAAGTGTATACCCTAGCATTTTTAAAGAATCCCACAAAATACAATCAATTCATATCTAATTAATACAAAATTTAATACAAAACATAAAAAAAAAAAACAACGTCCATGAAGTCCTACGTTTAAAAAAAAAATTTGTTTATTATAGCATAATTTTATACGCTAGCATTGTATCAATTATTCTTTCATTGCAAGTGTACCTGAGGTCACCCGAAAAATAAATAAATATAACCCATTTAACTCAAGTTATCTTGACAAATATATGATATTAGCTATGTAATGTTTATCATGTCCATGAAGTCCTACCAGAGGTAACCCCTGTAATGAAAGAATAAAAATACTATGCTATGGTATATAATTATACTGCAATAAACTAATTTCTTCATTTTAAATGTAGGACTTCATGGACGTTGTATTGTTTATGTAATGTCATGTTTTTTAGAGTGACCTCAGGTACCCCTGTAATGAAAGAAAAAAGATACAATGCTAGAGTATATAATTATACTGTAATATTTCACAACAGATTACATAAGGGCTTTATTAAACCATTCTTCATACACTACAGATTACCTGATTTCACCTTCATTTAACCAGTCTTCATACACAACAGGTTACCTGAGGTCACTTTTATTAAACCAGTCTACATACACAACAGATTACCTGAGGTCACCTTTATTAAACCAATCTGCATACACAGATTACCTGAGGTCACCTTTATTAAACCAGTCTTCATATACAGATTACCTGAGGTCACCTTTATCAATCAAATCTCAATACACAACAGATGACCTGAGGTCACCTTTATTAAACCATTCTTCCTACATAAGTTGCTTAAGGACTTTGTTAAACCAGTTTTCATACAAAACAGATTACCTTAAGTAACCTTTACTATACCAGTCTTCATAGACTTTATATTACATGCGGTCACCTTTATTTAATCACTCTTTATACACAACATATTACCTCAGGTCCCCTTTATTAAGTCAGTCTGCATACACAACAGATTTCCTGAGGTCACCTTCATTATACTAATCTCAATACACTACAGATTACCTGAGGTCACCTGTATTAAGCCAGTCTTTATACACAATAATTACATGAGGTAACGTTTATTAAACCAGTCTGAATACACAGATTACATGAGATCACCCTTATTTAACCAGTCTTCATACACAACAGATTACCTGAGATCACCTTTATTAAACCAGTCTGCATACACAGATTACCTGAGATCACCTTTATGAAACCAGTCTTTATAGACAGGTTACCTGTATCTCCATACACTACAAATTACCTGAGGTCACGTTTATTAAACCAGTCTTCATATACAGATTACCTGAGGTCACCTTTATTAAACAAATCTCATTACACTACAGATTACCTGAGGCACTTTATGAAACCAGTTTCCATTCACAGCAGACTGGCTGAGATCACTTTTATTAAACAAATCTCAATACGCTACAGATTTCCTGAGGTCACTTTTATTAAACCAGTTTTCATACATAACAGATGACCTAAGGTCACCTTTATTAAACCAGTCTTTATAAACAGATTACCTCAGGTCCCCTTTATTAAAACAGTTTGCATACACAAATTACCTGAGGTCGCGTTTATTAAACCAGTCTTCATAGACAGATTGCCTGAGGTCACTTTTATTAAACAAATATCATGACACTACAGATTACCTGAGGTCGCCTTTATGAAACCAGTCTCCATTCACAACAGACTGGCTGAGGTCACTTTATTAAACAAATCTCAATACGCTACAGATTGCCTGATGTCACTTTTATTAAACCAGTTTTCATACATAACAGATTACCTAAGGTCACCTTTATTAAACCAGTCTTTATAGACAGATTACCTGAGGTCCCCTTCAAGTCATCAGTCAAAGAAGCAGCTGCTACAGCATGATCATCAATATGTGTGTTCCACGAACCTGATGACGGAAATGTTATTACCAGATGACATTGAATATTTATTTTTCAACCTCTTCGCCATTTATCCCCAAAAATACAGGTGGTATGCTCCCTTTCCTTCTAGTAAATACAATATGTTTAGTTTTCTTTGAGTTAAACTGTCCAGCCCATGAGTTTGCCCAATTTGAGATAACATCCAAGTCATCAGTCAAAGAAGCAGCTGCTACAGAATGATCATCATCTACTTTAACAAATAAAGAGGTGTCATCTGCAAAAGTCTAATATCATTAGCAATGCTATTTACTATATCATTTATATAAAACATAAAGGTGACCTCAGGTAATCTGTAGTGTATGTAGATTTGTTTGATACAGGTGACCTCAGGTAATCTGTTGTGTATGGAGATTTGTTTGATAAAAGTGACCTCAGATAATTTGTGTGAATGTAGACTGGTTTAATAATGGTGACCTCAGGAAACCTGTATATGCAGATTGGTTTATTACAGGTGACCTCAGGTAACCTGTAGTGTATGAAGACTGGTTAAATGAAGGTGAAATCAAGTAATCTGTAGTGTATGAAGAACGGTTTGATAAAGCCCTTATGTAATCTGTTGTGAATGAAAACTGTTTAAAAAGTCCTCAGGTAATCTGTAGTGTATTCAGATTTGTTTTATAAAGGTGACCTCGGTAATCTGTCTATGAAGACTGGTTTAATAAAGGTGACCTAGTGTAATCTGTTGTGTATAAAGACTGGTTAATTAAAGGTGACCTTAGGTAATCTGTAGTGTATTGAGATACAGGAAATCTGTTTATAAAGACTAGTTTCATAAAGGTGACCTCAGGTAATCTGTGTAGGCAGACTGGTTTGATAAAGGTGATATCAGGCAATCTGTTGTGTATGAAGACTGGTTTAATAAGGGTGACCTCAGGTAATCCGTGTTTTGAGATTTGTTGAATAAAGGGGACCTCAGGTAATCTGTCTATAAAGACTGGTTTAATAAAGGTGACCTCACGTAATCTGTTGTGTATGAAAACTGGTTTAATAAAGGTGACATCAGGTAATCTGTTGTGAATGGAGACTGGTTTCATAAAGGTGACCTCAGGTAATATGTAGTGTAATAAGATTTGTTTATAAAAGGTGACCTCAGGTAATCTGTCTATGAAGACTGGTTTAATAAACGTGACCTCAGGTAATCTGTGTATGCAAACTGGTTTTATAAAGGTGACCTCAGGTAATTATTGTGTATAAATACTGGCTTTATAAAGGTGATATCAGGTAATCTGTAGTGTATTGAGATTTGTTAATGAAGGTGACCTCAGGTAATCTGCTGTGTATGAAGACTGGTTTAATAAAGGTAATTTCAGGTAATCTGTAGTGTATTGAGAGTGATTACATAAAGGTGCAATCAAGTAATCTATAGTGTATGAAGAATGGTTTAATAAAGCCCTTATGTAATCTGTTGTGAATGAAAACTGGTTAAATAAAGTCCTTAGGTAATCTGTAGTGTATTCAGATTTGTTTTATAAAGGTGACCTCAGGTAATCTGAATATTAAGACTGGTTTAATAAACGTGACCTTAGGTATTTTGTGTATGCAGACTGGTTTAATAAAGGTGACCTAGGTAATCTGTTGTGTATAAAGACTGGTTAAATAAAGCTGACCTTAAGAAATGTGTTGTTTATTGAGATACAGGTAATATGTCTATAAAGACTGGTTTCATAAAGGTGACCTCAGGTAATCTGTGTATGCAGACTGGTTTAATAAAGGTGACATCAGGTAATCTGTTGTGTATGAAGACTGGTTTAATAAGGGTGACCTCAGGTAATCCGTGTATTGAGATTTGTTGAATAAAGGTGACTTCAGGTAATCTGTCTATAAAGACTGGTTTAATAAAGGTGACCTTGGGGAGTCTGTGTATGCAGACTGGTTTAATAAAGGTGACCTCAGGTAATATGTAGTGTATGGAGATACAGGTAATCTGTCTTTAAAGACTGGTTTCATAAAGGTGATCTCAGGTAATCTGTGTATGCAGACTGGTTTAATAAAGGTGACCTCAGGTAATCTGTTGTGTATGAAGACTGGTTAAATAAGAGTGATCTCATGTATTCTGTGTATTCAGACTGGTTTAATAAACGTTACCTCAGGTAATTATTGTGTATAAAGACTGGCTTAATACAGGTGACCTCAGGTAATCTGTAGTGTATTGAGATTAGTTTAATGAAGGTGACCTCAGGAAATCTGTTGTGTATGAAGACTGATTTAATAAAGGGGACCTGAGGTAATATGTTGTGTATTAAGAGTGATTAAATAAAGGTGACCGCATGTAATATAAAGTCTATGAAGACTGGTATAGTAAAGGTTACTTAAGGTTATCTGTTTTGTATGAAACCTGGTTTAATAAAGTCCTTAAGCAACTTATGTAGGAAGAATGGTTTAATAAAGGTGACCTCAGGTAATATGTTGTGTATTGAGATTTGATTGATAAAGGTGACCTCAGGTAATCTGTCTATGAAGACTGGTTTAATAAAGGTGACCTCAGGTAATCTGTGTATGCAGATTGGTTTAACAAAGGTGACCTCAGGTAATCTGTTGTGTATGTAGACTGGTTTAATAAAGGTGACCTCAGGTAACCTGTTGTGTATGAAGACTGGTTAAATGAAGGTGAAATCAGGTAATCTGTAGTGTATGAAGAAAGGTTTAATCAAGCCCTTATGTAATCTGTTGTGAAATATTACAGTATAATTATATACTCTAGCATTGTATCTTTTTTCTTTCATTACAGGGGTACCTGAGGTCACTCTAAAAACATGACATTACATAAACAATACAACGTCCATGAAGTCCTACATTTAAAATGAAGAAATTAGTTTATTGCAGTATAATTATATACCATAGCATAGTATTTTTTATTTTTAATTACGGGGCTACCTCTGGTACCCTATAATGAATGAATAATAGATAAAATGCTAGGTTATATAAGTATGCTGTAATAAACTAATTTCTTCATTTTAAATGTATGACTGCATAGACGTTGTATTGTTCATGTTATGTATTTGTTAAGGTGAACTGATTTAGTTGGAGATGAATTGGTTGTATTTTGTGGGTTTTGTGGTGATCACAGGTAACCCCGTAATGAAAGAATAGTACATAATATGCTATTGTATATACTTATGCTGCAATAAACTTATTTCTTCATTCTAAATGCAGGACTTCATGGACATGATAAACATTACATAGCTAATATCATATATTTGTTAAGATAACTTGAGTTAAATGGGTTATATTTATTTATTTATTTTTCGGGTGACCTCAGGTACCCTTGCAATGAAAGAATAATTGATACAATGCTAGCGTATAAAATTATGCTATAATAAACCAATTTCTTTATTTTAAACGTAGGACTTCATGGACGTTGTTTTTATGTTATGTATTTGTATTAATTAGAGATGAATCGATTGTATTTTGTGGGATGCTAGGGTATACACTTATGCTGCAATAAACTAATTTCTTCATTCTAAATGTAGGACTTCATGAACATGATTGACATTGCATAGTTTATGTCACATATTTGTTAAGATAACTTGAGTAAAATGGGTTATATTAATTGGTTGTTGGGGTGACCTCAGGTACACTTGTAATGAAAGAATAATGGATATAATGCTATGGTATATAATTACTCTGTAATAAATTAATTTCTTTATTTTATATGTAGGACTTCGTGGACGTTGTATTGTTTATGTAATGTGTTTTTAAGGTGAACTCAGTAAATTTGAGTTAAATGGGTTATATTTGTTCTTTTATTTGTGTGACTTCAGGTACCTCTGTAATTAAAGAATAATAGATACAGTGGTAGGATATATAATTATGCTGTAGTAAACTTATTTCATCAGTCTAAATGTTGGACTTTATGGACGTTGTATTTTCATGTTATGTACTTCTTAAGGTGAACTGAGTTTAACTTGAGTTAAATGAGTTGTATATATTGGTTTTATTTAGGTGACCTCATTTACCCTAAAATGAAGGAATAATAGATACAATGCTAGGGTATACAATTATGCTGTAATTAACTCTTTTATTGATTTAAAATGAAGGATGTTATCTTGTTTATGTTATGTATTTGTTAAGGTGAACTGATTTTTTTTAGATTATTTGGTAGTATTTTGTTGTTTTTTTTTGTTTTGTTTTTTTTTTTGTGACATCTGTATGATAGAATGGTACATACAATGTTATGGTAAATAATTATGCTGCAATAAACTAATTTCTTTCATCTAAATTTAGGACTTCTTGAACATGATGGTCATTGCTTAATTGATATTTGTTAATTACAATATAATTATATACCCTTTGATTGTATCTTTATTCTTTCATTACAGTGGTACCTGAGGTCACTCCAAAAGACAGACAAATATAAACCATTTAACTCAAGCTTACTCATTTCACCTTAAGAAGTAATTTATATATTCAATACAACGTCCATGAAGTCTTAAATTTAATAAGAAATTGGTGTATTACAGCATAATTTTATACCCTTGGATTGTATCATTTATTCATTCATTACAGGTGTACCTGAAGTCGCCCTACCGAAAACCAACAAACATAAACCATTTAACTCAAGTTAACTCATGTCATATTAACATCGAAGACCTACATTTAGAATGAAGAAATTAGTTTACTACAGCATAATTATATACCCTAGCATTGTATCTATTATTCTTTCAGTATAGGGTACCTGAGGTCACCCGAAATAACCAACAAATATAACTCATTTAATTCGAGCTATCCTTAACAAGAACATAACATAAACTATTCAATGTCCATCATGTTCATGAATTCCTTCATTTGGAATGAAGGATTTGGTTTATTACAGTATAATTATATACCCTTGGATCGTATCTTTTATTCTTTCATAACAGGGTTACCTGAGGTCACCCTCCTCCCCGAACAAAATTTATTGGTATTAAGATTGATCCAAATAGGAACTATATTTTCGTGTGAATTAATCGATGACAAATTCCCAGCATACCTGAGGGCACCGATTACCTCAGGGCCTACATCAGCGGACCCTTCTTCCACCTGCGACCTCTACCGGAAACTATACTTGCATTCACTCGTCCCAAGTACACTTCGTTCAATCTTTCGTCCTCGTTAGAACAAAATTATAATAAAGTGTTGCAAGTGGAATTAAATTGTCTGTGGCGTAGTTTATGCGATTTCAAGTGTACGCCCGTGGTGGGTCTGAAGCCCCAGTGGGTTACAATGAAGAAGTAGTATTAAAGTAGTTAAAAGACACCTTACGGCCTTTCTCAGACAATGAGAAAAAAGCACATCGTGTGGTCGGCTATGAAATGTTTCGACATGAAAACTGAAACCATTTTCAACGAGAAAACTAACTTCTCCTTTATAACAAAACACACAAAAAATTACATGACAGACATGATCCAGGTGAACGACAACCATTGTTCTATAGGACCCTGACTTGGGTCAAACACATACATTATTGTTGACTTTGCGGTATGGGTAAAAGCTACAAATTACGCAAAATTTTACATTTTAAGAAATTAAGAAATTGCATGTTACATATTATGAAATTAGATTTTACAAGAAATATATAATTATGGCGGACATTCCGGCCCTTCCATGAAGCTTAATTCTGTCCTATTTTTAATGCTATCCATGTATATAAAAACTCTACATCAGCCTTATAACTGACAATAGTGATATACCGTCTGGTACTACGAGAAAGGAAAAATCTGAAACTACAACGCTAGATCTAAAGATAGAATGATTATAATTAAAAATACTTCAATAGGTGCGTGAACGGCAGTATCAGGGTTTAGAGCATCGATCCTTTTTACAACCTCGGTCAACTAAATTGACGAAAGAATATAGCGTTTGATAGATTCATCACGCTCTAAATCGGGTCGCCCCGATATTCTGACACCCCATTAGTCCGACACCCCACTGGTCCGACAAAAGTTGATAACTGCCATAATACATTTAGAAAATCTACTTCATGAGGGTGTGAATGGAGGTTTACAGAACAAAGAAAAGGGGCAAAAATATAAAGAATAGTGAAAATGGACCAAAAATAAAGAATAGAGAATAATGAGGTGCTAGAATATAAAGATGAGAGAACAATGGGCATAAAGTATAAAGAATAGAGAAAATGGCCTAAAAATTGAAGAATACAGAAATGAACGACCCCTCCCCTATTATAATCACTACTTAGTAGAATCGTTGTTGAAGTGGTATTTGAACTACTCTTTCTTATGAGTATATCACAGAAACAGATAATACCATGCGACCTATCTGGTATTACTATTAAAGAATACCATGAGCATATGGGAACACATTCTACTAAAAAAAAAGACATGAATGTCATCAGCAGTGCAGTCTCTCATCATAAGAATAAAAGAGTGACGAAAGATACCAGAGGGACATTCAAACTCATAAATCAAAAATAAACTGTCAACGCCATGGCTTAAAAAGAAAAAGACAAACAGACAAACAATAGTACACAAGACACAACAAAGACAAATAAAGACTAATCAACACGAATGCGTAATAAGGCTTATTCGGTAGATCACATTCGTGAAAAGTGAACGGGATTGTAGTTATATACGACACAAGGAACATATCCGCTATCATCTGTGCAACGGATATTCCAAGCATCTCACATACAATCGTTTAAGCAGTAAAGCCCAATTGGAGCCTTATAACTTTCTTATTTTTGAGTGAATCTCTGCCGTGGAGGGATACTAAGCTGCATATCTTCATATTAGTTATTCGACAAAACTTCACAAAGTATATTTAGTTTGACAAAATGTTCGCTACTCTGCGTCTCAATCATTCTATATTTTGTTTGGGTAAATATATCCCACTATTTTCACTAATACTTAGCTACCAACCAACCTTGGTAAAATGCTTTACCTGTTCTTAGTCATTCGATGGACAAGGTCAAGTGATTTTTGATATATATTTAAAATGCAAGTGGGAATAGAAATATTGCAACTTTGGTCTTCTTCCGACTGGAAGTAAACCCTTGCCCTTGCCAAAGTATAATTTTCAACAAATGTCAGAGTGGTGACGTTATATCCGATGCCTCGGTAGACAGAGTCCCACGCACTCTTCTGCAGGTTAAGAACCATTGCAACAACTCTTTGAGGGCCGTTGGTGGCCTTTTGTCTGAGCCTGTTGCAAGGCAAAATGTCTGTCCCTATTCAATATACTTTCATTGTCCACTGACAGTCCAAGTTTCATTGACCTTTTTCATCCGGGATGGTATCTAATACAGGACCTACCTATAGTATTTATTGTTGATTTCTTCTCGTCCAGAACATGAATGTAATATTTGCCACTGGACATTAAGCAAAATTATAATATTACAAGTACTTTATGAATATATCATTATTTATATAACTCTCAGGAGGATAAGTTTTAAGTAATGGGATTATCCTCTTGAAATAAAACTACTTATCGAAAAAATTGTTCCATTATTCAGTGTCGGACTAATGGGGTGTCAGACCAATGGGGTGTCGGACTAATTGTGCGGTGGAATAACTGGGCTGTCTCTCTAAATCTAGGGTACTGTACATCCTACAGCATGCAATAAAATCTACAAATAAATATGTCTTTGAAAGTAAAGCACGGTTTAACCACAATGGATCAGATTGAGCTTCATTTTACGCTTCATTAACTTTGTTTAGTTTTTTAAGTTACTATACATTACATAGTAAGGAACTTCCATCAGAGGATACTCCTTGGTTATAGTTCAGCACGGGCACTTAGACGTACATGTTACACTTTAGTTATTTTTGTTTGATTATGTCCTCAGCCATGGTACAGTATATGATACTATGTCCCATAACATAATGGGTCATCTTTCACATTGTTTTGTTATCTGTCAGTATTATATTCTAGCTGACCATTTAAATGTTTCCAGAAGGTCATTTCTACGGTTGAGTTTACATAGAGCGGCTCTATGTAAATACGTACTGATTAAGTTGGAATTCAAACAATGAAAAATATTAAAATAATGCTTATAAATGTTATTTCATTGCATTTCATTACTATACTCCCAGACTATACTATCGTATTATATGTCTCTGATTGTACTAAGGCTGTTGATAGGGTTTACAAACTAGAGAAAATAGACCCCATAAAACAGAATATATACAAAATGGGCAAAATTATAAAGAATTAGAGAAAATTACATAAGAAAACAAAGAATACATGCAGAAATGATAGACCCCACATCCAGACTCTCTATACTGGGATGGTTTGTGCAGGTGCCCGTGTGAGATCTAAAATTTCTCGCATGTTTTATGCAAAATCCAAAATCCGAAATCCAAAAGTTACATTATGCCACAAATCAAATGTTTTCCGATAGAAAATAACCTACAAACACCTGTACCTCGATACATGTTTAGTATAATTCCAATTCTCGTAAAATGACATGCATAATAACTGAGATACATAAATACATACACTTAGCACTTTGAAAAAAATACTGTACGTAATAATATGTGGTATGATTGCCAATGAGACAACTCTCAACAAGAGACCAAATGACACAAACATAAACAGCTGTAGGTCACCGTACGGCCTTCAACAATGAGCAAAGCCCATACCGCTTGGTCAGCTCATTTTTATTGTCGAGCCTGCGACTTTGTCGTAGAAAGCTCGACATAGGGATAATGATCAGGCGGTGGCGGCGTTAGCTTACTTCTTAAAAGTTATATCAGTATTTTAGAAGGTGGAAGACCTGGATGCTTCATATTTTGTATAAAGATGCCTCATGTTACAAAGTTTCTGTCTGTCACATGTCCATTGTCCTTGACCTGATTTTCATGGTTCAGTGACTACTTGAAAAAAGTTAAGATTAATTGTGATGTTAATTTCTCTCTTATTATGAGTGACAGGATATCTATATTTGGTATGTGCGTACCTTGCAAGGTCCTCATGCCCGTCAGACAGTTTTCACTTGACCTCGACCTCATTTCATGGATCAGTGAACAAGGTTAAGTTTTGTTGGTCAAGTCCATATCTCAGATACTATCAGCAATAGGTCTAGTTTATTCGGTGTATGGAAGGACTGTAAGGTATACATGTCTTATTGGCAGGTGTCATCTGACCTTGACCTAATTTTCATGGTCCAGTGGTTATAGTTAAGTTTTGTGTTTGGTCTGTTTTCTTATACTATATGCAATAGGTCAACTATATTTGGTGTATGGAAATATTTTATGATGTACATGTCAGTCTCGCAGGTTTTGTTTGCCCTTGACCTCATTTTCAAGGTTCATTGCTCAGTGTTAAGTTTTTGTGTTTTGGTCTGTTTTTCTTAAACTATAAGCAATGGGTCAACTATATTTGTTGTATGGAAGAATTGTAAGCTGTACATGTCTGCCTGGCATGGTTCGTCTGACCTTGACCTTATTTTCATGGTTCATTGGTCAATGTTTATTTTCCTTTGTTTAGTCTGTTTCTAAGAAACTATAAGCAATAGGTCAACTATATTTTGTGTACTGTGTACTTAATGATTGTAAGGTGTACATGTATTTCTTGATTGGTTTATATGACCTAGACCTCATTTTCTTGGATGTTAAGGTAGATGGGGTATCTAAATTACAATCGATAGAATTTTTAATAATTTGCCAAAATGTAGTTTATATCATGCTTTTTAAAAAAATAATAAAAAGAATGGGTCACGGGGCTAATTTTCAAGCTACAGGTTGTGCAAAATTGACAGATTTTGTATAGATTATGCATGGAAAACCCAATTTTCTGCCATACACCGAAAACTACACCATAGAATTTTGAGATAAAATATGAGAAGATAGCTCGAATATTATGCTGTCAGATAAGAGAAAGAAAAATGGGGTCACCGGACCCGTTTTCTTGCTACATAATAAAATAGGTAAATTCCTAACACATTCTATTGTAAAATAACTTTATCTGAATTATCTGCCCTTACATTTGAGTTGCCTCCCTTATGTGACAAAGTTGGAAAAATTTAATCAAACAAAAGTGTTCTGTTTTTTTGTAAAATACAACCATAAATATGATAAAACATGTCATTTTCTATATTGAAATGAAAATTCTTACACATGAATTACCTACTACTCTCAAAATTTGGACATTTTCTTAAAGATCTAGACCGATTGTTTTATGGTATTTCAAAATCCAAGATGGAGGAAGACACCCTATCTACCTTAATGTGATAAGTTGTAGTAAAGCTTGATATTTCGGACTATCAAAATATATATGATTAGTAAAGAAGGCGCGACATTTCAGCGTGTGCATTCTTGTTGTTGAATATGTCCTGTGTCTTAATTAAACCTTAGAATTTCAAACTGTTGTTTTATGCCTTAATTTTTTGCCATAAGTAATTATATTAAGATAGTGAATATAAACCTGAATTAACATTGCGATGAACTTGTAGGTTCTGACCACTCTTAGATTTCTTGCAAAAGGGACTACCAGTCGGAGGTGGGTGATATCCATGGGATACCCACGTCATCTGCATCAAGGATTATCCATAGAGTATGCTCTGCAATCAACTCTTGCATAAGCAATATACAATTTCGAGAGATGCATATCTTACAGCCGTCAAAGAAGGTTTTATCGGATTGCCATATTTCCAAATGTCATTGGGGCCATAGACGGCACACTGATCCCTATTCAGGGCCTCTCTGGTGATGATGAACCGAACTTTGTATGTAGGAAAGGCTACCATGCCATTAATGTACAAGCAGTGGTTGATCATAAATTGAGGTAAATTATATTATGAGCCATATAAATTGGAAAATATACGTACGTAAGGCACTGACTAAATGACACTTTTAGTGCTTTTTTGTACTTGTGAAAAACTGATTAAAAGGGCATATCACATCCTGTCTTAATTCCTGCATTAATTCGACCTGTTGATACTATTTTTAATACTTTTTGTTATTTTATATTAATATGGATCTTGTCTGTATACCAGCTTTGATTATTTGGAATATCTACTAATTTTCACTTCTTCATACTACATTTGTATGAACATCAAGATTATTCTCCTTTAATCTGTACAGGAAGTTTTATTGTTGATATTTACCCTTATGTATCTAGTGTTAAATTAGGTATTTATATGACAGACCTTTCTTGGTATTCCTAATTATTGGAAGATTTTATATAGACAGAAAAGTATACCTAAAACGACAAAGTTATTTTTCATTTACCTGTATATATTATGAAAACCGGTTTTTCAAAAGCTATTATTTTCTAAGGGTTAAATATTTCATGATGGTGTCTTGCCATGGCTTTATTTGGACTTGTTTGTTTGCTTTTGGCCTTGAATGTTTGTCCCTAATATTTTATTAACTATGTATTTACTTTCAGGTATCACAGATCGAATTTATTCGTTCATAGTGTGTTAATTTACGTTTTTGATTGAGTTAAGCCTTCCAATTGATGTTTTATCGTGTGTTTTCTATGTTGTGATGTTATACTATTGTTTCAGAAAAAGGGAGAAGGTTTGGTACCATTAAAACGTTTAATCCCGCTGCAAATGTTTGCACCTGTCCTAAGTCAGGAATCTGATGTACAGTAGTTGTCGTTTGTTTATGTAATTTATACGTGTTTCTCGTTTCTCGTTTTTATATAGACTAGACCGTTGGTTTTACCGTTTGAATGGTTTTACACTAGTACTTTTGGGGCCCTTTATAGCTTGTTGTTTGGTGTGAGCCAAGGCTCCGTGTTGAAGGCCGTACATTGACCTATAATGGTTTACTTTTATAAATTGTTATTTGGATGGAGAGTTGTCTCATTGGCACTCACACCACATCTTCCTATATCTATGTTTGGAGAAATTACCCGTACTCAATCTCAGCCTTCCTTAGAGATATGGAACCTTGATGTATAATTTCAGAAAGATCCATACATTTACACACAAGTTATTGTCTGAAACTAAAAATGCCTGTTTTGGCCCTCTAATCCCTAAACTGTTGGTACCATAACCCCATCAAAGCGAGACAAAACTTATATCAAACATCTCACTCATTATGAAACCTTTGAATATATCTGGAAAAAATAAATAACTCATAACACATTTTCAGATTCACAAACGTTGTTGTGAGGTGGCCTGGAAGCACGCATGATGCCTTCATTCTCCAACAATCAGCCTTGTACAGACACATGGACACAATTCTAAATGCTGGATGGCTGTTAGGAGATTCAGGTTATCCGTTAAAAGTATGGCTGATAACCCCACTGGCAAACCCTTCAAACCCCAGGAGCAGAGATTTAACAACTCCCACTGTAAAACTAGAAATATAGTTGAAAGAGCGTTTGGTGTGCTCAAACAGAGATTCAGGTATAAAATGGTAACAAGTATACTACACAATAACTACATGCAACTCTTTCATTTTGAAGATTATTCTTATATTGAGTTCTCTTCATACTTTCATTTATATACAGTGTCAGCAACTGCAAGTAAAATGTGAATACTGTATTAAGGCAATAATAGTTCAAATTAAATTTTTATTCAAATTAATTATCTTTGTGAGCACGCTCACATAACATAATAAGTAAATAAATAAGCTTTACTTAGAGTCGGCAAAATATACAAACATAGACAACATCACCTCTAATGACTTTTTAACCAACATACAAGACATGCAATAAATTTCACAGCACAAAATGAAGCACTACAAGCATGGTGGTAATAAGCAGAATATAAGCATGAAAAGCTAGGTATTAAAGCTAAAAGCATACTAGGTATTAAAGCTAAAAGCATACTAGGGTATTAAGGCTAAAAGCATACTATGTATTAAAGCTAAAAGCATACAAGGTATTAAAACTAAAAGCATATAAATGTAAACTAGGCATGATTAAAAGCTGATGAAATGCATAGCATAAAATATTAAAAAGGGTATGATCTAGATGGTAAAATTTTAGCATAATATATAAATATAATAATCTGCAAAACTGTGCACTTTACGTCATTTCCATTTCATGACTTCAAAATAATTTTGAATTGACTAAAATTTGCAATATTTTGAAAATCATCAGGTAGACCATTCAATAAAACAGCATCTGTATATTTAAAAGAGTTCTTACCATAGATTGATGTTCGAACCCTAGGTATATCTGCAATATTTATAGATTATCGTTGATCATCTCAAGGAGATTGATTTTCTCGCTTGAGCCGGAACGGCGAAAGTGAGAAAAGTAATTGAGTTGAGATGACCAATGATAATCTGTTTATCGCAATTTTACCTATGACGACGTTGTTAATTTCATTGACAACGGGCACGTGCTACCTTAGTTTATAGCGATAATTTTCATATCACTCTACAATGCTGAGAAAGGAAATTATCAGTCAGTAAGATCAAAGGAAAATTTCCTAAAATAGCGATAATAGAATATCTAAAATTATATTTACAATCTTTTCATACAACTATACCTCTTATATGATTTTATATTAAAACAAACTTCTTTGTAAATGTTTTATTTCCAACTGCAATGGTTTGAATTTATCTGGATTTGCCTGCAGCCTAACATTGACAATATGCAAACAAATGAAGACTCATAACTCCTACAGTAATCAACTGATAAAATGTTTTGTGCATATTGACATCTTAATATAGTCAATATTCTTATTATCTGTAAAGTTTAATGAAATTATATTGTGTCTCAGAGGAGTTGCAATGACAAAACATAAGAATATTTAGGCCAAAATTCTAGTTAAAGTTCATTGACTTATAGAAAAAAATTACTTAATCATTTTCTGTGGATATGCACATCTTCACAGTATGTCCTAATTGCCTACAAAATTTCATGAAAGTCAGTTTTATGGTTTCAAAGAAGTCACATTGACTATCTGTTGGAAGTTTATTTAGGCCAATTTTAAGAACAAAGGGGATTACTCCTAGAAAAATTGAATTACTATTTGCAAATCATATTTACAGAATACATAACAGTTATATGTTTTACAAGTCTTATTACTTATTTGTACAGAGTATGACATTGATTTAAAACGACAGTACATGTATATTCATACAAATGAACAATATTTTTACACAAAAATCTTTCAAGTGACTTTCATATATGTCCTTGTTAAAATCTGTGAACTTAAATTTTATAGGCATGATAGGTGTCTACATAAAACAGGAGGAGCACTTTCTTACAGGCCTGAGAGAAGTACCAATATCATAGAAGCATGCTTCAGACTTCACAATTTGGCAGTGGAGAAGAACATTCCATTGAACTTAGACCAACCCTTCCTATCCTTCATAATGATCATATTAATCAACAACAAAACATTGCAATAATTCAGAGATTTTAAAGAGATAAAAATACAGTTGTATTTCTAGATTTGACACATCCGTTGAATATTTTATAGTTGTAAATTGAGTTTTTCCCATGTATTTCTAAAATTCATAGAACAATTCAATTTTCATTTTAATATGAAATAACTTGTGTATTTGATAGTGAGTCTAATATTTTCATGATTTTAGCTAAATTATCTGCTATTTTTCAGTAGCCAAAACATTTTTTCCAGCAGTTCTATCTTCTGCTGTCTATATGTTTTCAATTCTTCTTTCTTCTCTTCTTCCATCTTCAAGAATTTAACCTGGATTTCCTGATCATCTTCAAGAAGAAAATGTATTTTACCACAAAAAAAAAAAAAAGATAAAAAATAAAAGTAACTGTACTGATTATATATAATAATATATGTGTACCATGCTACATGCTGCCATAATTATTTTACATTCTCTGACTGAACTCTACTAAGACTACTCGGACACCAAGGCACTTAAGTTTTTTACAAGACAGGTTAAAAGTACAAAATAGCACTGAAAAAGAAAGTAACCCTAAAATCAATATCTAACTGAAATCCTAAATCAGCTGGTTATTGAAATGTCATTATATTTCTGATATTTTGCAGAAGGTGTACATTTTCCTGTAAACAAATTTTGTTTAATGATATCTTAACAATTCTTTTAATGGAAGGCAGCTTACCATCCATTGCATGCTTCCTTGCTTTTCCTTTTTAACTTGATCTTTCAAACAGATTCTGGTTACAACTGTAACAAAACAAAATAAGAGTTGTTAACATTTTTAAAATACAAAGATTACATGTAAGTAAGCAACATTTAAAGGTTATCTTGTTATACATGTGATGTCAACAGATCTTGCAAGCCATCTCACAAAGTCCCTAGCACATGTTCAATCAAACCCCTTTTTTCTGTGTCAGTTCCAAGTCAGGAACTTATAGTTGTCAGAGGGTTGTCGTTGGATCATGTCTCATAATTTTTGATAAATTATTTTGTTATACATCAGACTGTATGTTTTATTGTTTCAATTTTCAAAATGTTTATGGCCAAATATGAGGTATAGGTTTTTCTCATTGTTGAAGGCCATACTGTGGCATACAATTGCTTACATTAACCTTAATTGGACTATGGTGGTTACAAGTGTCATCAGCAATCATACCACATCTGCTTATTCTCAAATACTGATCTTATGTGAACTATTGTTACCACTGTATCTATACCTTTATACTAGAACACACCCGTGACATCGCGGGTCCGTGACTGAATTAAAGTATCTACGCCTTATTTTTCAGTTCAACTGAGTTCGACTTAAAAGTTTTTCCAGAACGTTCAACTTGCATGTGGAACGGGGACCCAGTTATTTGCCCCATTGAAACGCATTGAAAATCATAGTAAATAAATGGGTGCTGTCCAATAAATGATTTTGATAGCCACCTTGGGACTTCTGTTTTATGTTAGGCATTTGTTTCGAAGTTTCTAAGTACAATCTCAGTGCCTCATGACCGGCATTCCGTTGCAAAATTTTGTTTTGATTGACAACAGGTATGTCCGTCTACTTCCGGGAAGAATAAAGGCTAGAATTTAGGCAATTTACTCTATGTACCGACGCCTGATTACATTTAAATCAATCAAAATTTTACGGAAATTCAAACTAGAAAGCCTACCCCTTCATATAAATCTACATTCAGTTACAGAACTTGTGTAATAATAACACTACACCATTTTAAATGAAAGTTATAAATTTTTTTTAAGAACTACATTCGTGGGTACCGGACTGGTTGCCGTAACTGGGATCCTATTCCTGTCAGACTTTATTTTTTTTTCCCAGACTTAAAACTGCACTTTTAAAATAAAGATATACATCTCAGTAGTTATTGTGCAAAGTTTCAATAGATTTGATCTAACAGTTACAGAGTTATTGATCCTTATCTATGACATCTCAAATACCAGAAAATTGATCGGAAAAAATCATAAATTCATGAAGAAAAATATGCTTAAAATCAGCAAAACTTTTTATTTCAAAAGATATTTACATTCTGTAAATTGCACATGGTAGATAAATTCATTATTTGTATGGAAATCTAGTTAAAAAAATTTTGCTGAAAAAAATTAATTATAATCATTTTTTAATTAAAAAAAATCTTATAAGAATTACATATGCAAAGAAGCATACCCCATAACAAGGGTATAAATCATGAGACTTAGTCTTCAAACAGTCAGCTAAGTTCATTTAATATACAATGGAAGAGGCTAGATGCAGAGAAGTTCTCACTTGTAGCTAAAACCAGTCAAGATGGCACTTCCTACAGTTTAACAAATGTCGAGGGAAATTCTGGATCTGCCTGAATGCTTAATGCTACTGTGCGTTGTTATACTTGTGACTGCTCTAAATGTCCCACTAGTTCACACGTGTGTGGTGCTGGACACTCAAACTGTTGGTGGCTGAGATCCATGTACTTGGGTCCAAACAAGTTAACCAACCTGAATATGGATAACAAAAACAAGTTAATAATGCAGGAACTTTTAAAATGAAACTTAGCGAAGAAGCATTAATGAAAATGAAATTTAATCATAACACTCAAAAGGTGAAGCTGTTAACAGAGCACTAAGTGTTTTCTTACCAAAGAATGTCAACTTTTCTAGAAATTTGAAGGAGGGCATCAGCAATAATTCACACTTTGAATAATGGTATAGCTTATTCCTTTTGTGACAAAAGCAGAATGTATCGGTTTTAAAATCTCAAAGGTTCATTAAAACACTTCAACCAGATGTAAAGGAGTGTGAACGGAACAAAGTAAACCAAAATACTCCAGAAAGGAAAAAGAAAAATTTACAACCCATCGGACAGAAGACAAAGGTTCATGTGGAAGAAAAGGATCGAAGTAAATATACAGACAGATATAAAAAGGGCAACCTGATCCAAAACTTGATGCTGCATTTGTAAAAGCATAAAGGACGATCATTCATATGGTAGAGTAATACCTGCTAAGAAGAATATACCTACCAGAAGCTGTTCTTCAAAAGTTCCAAAATCAAGGAAGATATAGCTGCATTCATCTACTGCTGAAAAAGATACAGACAAAATTAACGGTCCTTTTAAGGACCACCAAAATCTTTAAAAAGGAGTCTAAAATTGTTGTACATTCAGTTAAAATTGTTTATATAAGCTATAGCCCTACCCCTTATATATCTTCCAAAAAATCCAGGCCCCAATCTGGAAAATTGGAGAGCTCCTGGCAAGATTTTCTGAGTTTACAAAATATTCTGTCGTTATTTATGTGTTGGGGCTCTTCAGTAATGTGAGCCGCATTCCCACAAAAACTTTTTTGACACATAAAATGGCATAAAGTGTTTTATTTAATATTTAAAACTTATCAAAAACTAATTAAAAACCATAAAACTGAATCTATGGGCTTTTTTCTTTTTCCAGGTCCCAGAAATAGGATACTGGAAAGAAATAAGCCCATATTTTCCATCTTTTGTTGTCCCCTGATCCCATATAAGACATTTGTTATTTCTTGCCAGGTGGCTCTTTTCTAATATTCTTTGCTGATATTTTTCGAAAATCCTTCATTTTAACTTACAAGTGTATGAATACATAATACCATCAAAATGACCTTTCTGTGACCCCTTTTGAAACTTTAAATTGAAAAACAAACTTTTGAAAATTTCATAAATTTAAATTTCAATTTAATTTAAAAGTTTAATTCAGATTTTAATAATAATTACACAATTGTTTTCCTTATTGAATTCTGAAGTTTCTGGCCAAATTTCATCCATGTAACTCCAAAAATAAAGCTTACAATTGCAGATTGAAGTGTTCAAAATATGCCCTCTGACAGGAACGTGGACCCAGTTATTTGCCCCATTGAAACGCATTGAAAATCATAGTAAATAAATGGGTGCTGTCCAATAAATAATTTTGATAGCCACCTTGGGACTCCTGTTTTATGTTAGGCTTTTGTTTCGAAGTTTCTAAGTACAATCTCAGTGCCTCATGACCGGCATTCCGTTGCAAAATTTTGTTTTGATTGACAACAGGTATGTCCGTCTACTTCTGGGAAGAATAAAGGCTAGAATTTAGGCAATTTACTCTATGTACTGACGCCTGATTACATTTAAATCAATCAAAATTTTACAGAAATTCAAGCTAGAAAGCCTACCCTTTCAAATAAATCTACATTCAGTTACAGAACTTGTGTAATAATAAAACTACACCATTTTAAATAAAAGTTGTAAATTTTTTAAGAACTACATTCGTGGGTACTGGACTGTTGTCGTAACTGGGATCCTATTCCTGTCAGACTTTTTTTTTTTCCCAGACTTAAAACTGCAATTTTAAAATAAAGATATACATCTCAGTAGTTATTGTGCAAAGTTTCAATAAATTTGATCTAACAGTTACAGAGTTATTGATCCTTATCTATAACATCTAAAAATACCAGAAAATTGATCAGATAAAATCATAAATTCATGCAGAAAATATGCTTAAAATCAGCAAAACTTTTTTATTTCAAAAGATATTTACATTCTGTATATTGCACATGGTAGATAAATTCATTATTTGTATGGAAATCTAGTTAAAAAATTTTGCTGAAAAAAAATTAATTATAATTATTTTTTAATTAAAAAAAATCTTATAAGAATTACATATGCAAAGAAGCATATCCCATAGCAAGGGTATAAATCATGAGACTTAGTCTTCAAACAGTCAGCTAAGTTCATTTTATATACAATGGAAGAGGCTAGATGCAGAGAAGTTCTCACTTGTAACTAAAACCAGTCAAGATGGGACCTCCTACAGTTTAACAAATGTCGAGGGAAATTCTGGATCTGCCTGAATGCTTAATGCTACTGTGCGTTGTTATACTTGTGACTGCTCTAAATGTCCCACTAGTTCATACGTGTGTGGTGGTGGACACTCAAACTGTTGGTGGCTGATATCCATGTACTTGGGTCCAAACAAGTTAACCAACCTGAATATGGGTAACAAAAACAAGTTAATAATGCAGGAACTTTTAACTAGAGGCTCCAAGGACCCTGTGTCGCTCACCTGATATTTTTATTTACAATTGATGCATGATAAATGCAACTGTTGTACTGTCGTTTAGTTTTAGAGATATAAGAAAGTGCGTTTTATTTCAGCCATGTGTGCCATCTTGGCAGGCAGGGTCATCATACACAGTGGTCCCTGGATATCCTAGTGGTGATTTAAACCAAGTTTGGTTTAATTTGCCAGTAGTTTCAGGGAGAATTTTGTAAAATTTATCTAACGAGAAATGCGAAGTGATGAGAAAGTTTGTTGTGAAGTTTTGTTGTCGCACAACACCCCCAAAAAAAAAAAACAAAAAGGTAATAAAAATTATCATTTAAGGGCAATCTTTCCTATTAATGATTTCTGCAAAATTCAGTTGATTGTGCAAGGGTTCTATAGCCAGCTGAGGTTGTTAAAACTCTCATTTGTTGTTGCAAAATTCAAGTGGTTTTGAATTGCTTTGTTGATCTTTTTGTATTCAACTTTTAAGCAACAAAGTACAACAAATATGATGACTGATACTCATGACACTGAAAATATGGTCTTCATTCTTGTGAAGAAAATGGTAAGGTTTGAAATATTTCTTAAATATTAATTTAATACCAATACTTTAATTTGTATTGGATTTATCCCGGAAATGAGAACAAGGGACACAATTAAATTCAATTTTTTCCCAAAATTTCTGATAAAATATAAAATGAAGAACTACATTTTTTAATGAGAATTTTTTTTAATAGTTAATTGATAATTTGAACAAT
Organism: Mytilus coruscus; assembly: GCA_017311375.1. Classification (NCBI taxonomy): domain Eukaryota; kingdom Metazoa; phylum Mollusca; class Bivalvia; order Mytilida; family Mytilidae; genus Mytilus; species Mytilus coruscus. Next base: position 91,577 of record JAASAO010002907.1, read on the forward strand.
ATTAAGTTTTAGATCTTGCATGGTTGATTAATTTTCTCTCAAAATTTCTGATATTCTATTAAAGTTTTAAATATAATATGAGGCAGGCATTACCTGTGAAAGGGATGAAGTCTGTATAAATTAGTGTAGGAATTCAAGCATCATTTGCACTTCGGAATCTGTAGAAAATGAAGCCAAAGTACTGAAACATATCTGACATTCTACCTATTGTTCGGGATTATAGTTGTGACATCATTTTCAATGTAAAGAAAGAAACACCATCATCAGGTATTAATGTGGTTTTTTTTCATGTTATAGAATTATCAATTATTTTTATTGCCAGTACATTAGTAGATTATTTTCTATATTGATTTTCTACTGCAATTTCAGAAAAGAAGATTACAAAAGGAAAACATTTTTAAAACTTACCAAAATTTACCAAATTAATGAAAATTGTTAAAATTTACTATAAAGGGCAATAACTCCTTAAGGGGTCAACTGACCATTTTGATCATGTTGACTAATTTGAAGATCTTACTTTGCTGAACATTATTGCTGTTTACAGTTTATCTCTATCTGTAATAATTTTCAAGATAATAACCAAAACGGCAAAATCTCCTTAAAATTACCAATTCAGGGCAGCAACCCAACAACCAGTTGTCCAATTCATCTGAAAATTTGAGGGCAGATAGATATTTACTTGATAAACAAGTTAATCCCTGTAAGATTTGCTTTAAATGCTTTGGTTTCAGAGTTACAAGCCAAAATCTACATTTTACCCCTATGTTCTATTTTTAGCCATGGCAGCCATCTTGGTTGGTTGGCTGGGTCACCGCACACATTTTTTAAACTAAATACCCTAATAATGATTGTGGCTAAGTTTGGTTGAATTTGGTCCAGTAGTTTCAGAGGAGATTTTTGTAAAAGATTACAAAAATTTACAAAAAATTGGTAAAAAATTACTTTAAAGGGCAATAACTCCTTAAGGGGTCAACTGACCATTTTGATCATGTTGACTTATTTGTAGATCTTACTTTGCTGAACATTATTGCTGTTTACAGTTTATCTCTATCTATAATAATTTTCAAGATAATAACCGAAAACGGAAAAAATCCTTAAAATTACTAATTCAGGGCAGCAACCCAACAACCCACTGTCCGATTCATCTGAAAATTTCAGGGCAGACAGATCTTGACTTGATCAACAATTTTACCCCATGTCAGATTTGCTCTAAATGCTTTGGTTTCAGAGATATAAGCCAAAATGTTCTATTTTAGCCATGGCGGCCATCTTGGTTGGTTGGCCGGGTCACCGGACACAATTTTAAACTAGATACCCCAATGATGATTGTGGCCAAGTTTGGTTAAATTTGGCCAAGTAGTTTCAGAGGAGAAGATTTTGTAAAAGTTAACGGACGACGGACGACGACGGACGATTGACGTCAAGTGATGAGAAAAGCTCACTTGGCCCTTTGGGACAGGTGAGCTAAAATGAAACTTAGCGAAGAAGCATTAATGAAAATGAAATTTAATCATAACACTCAAAAAGGTGAAGCTGTTAACAGAGCACTAAGTGTTTTCTTACCAAAGAATGTCAACTTTTCTAGAAATTTGAAGGAGGGCATCAGCAATAATTCACACTTTGAATAATGGTATAGCTTATTCCTTTTGTGACAAAAGCAGAATGTATCGGTTTTAAAATCTCAAAAGGTTCATTAAAACACTTCAACCAGATGTAAAGGGAGTGTGAACGGAACAAAGTAAACCAAAATACTCCAGAAAGGAAAAAGAAAAATTTACAACCCACCGGACAGAAGACAAAGGTTCATGTGGAAGAAAAGGATCGAAGTAAATATACAGACAGATATAAAAAAGGGCAACCTGATCCAAAACTTGATGCTGCATTTGTAAAAGCGTAAAGGACGATCATTCATATGGTAGAGTAATACCTGCTAAGAAGAATATACCTACCAGAAGCTGTTCTTCAAAAGTTCCAAAATCAAGGAAGATATAGCTGCATTCATCTACTGCTGAAAAAGATACAGACAAAATTAACGGTCCTTTTAAGGACCACCAAAATCTTTAAAAAGGAGTCTAAAATTGTTGTACATTCAGTTAAAATTGTTTATATAAGCTATAGCCCTACCCCTTATATATCTTCCAAAAAATCCAGGCCCCAATCTGAAAATTGGAGAGCCCCTGGCAAGATTTTCTGAGTTTACAAAATATTCTGTCGTTATTTATGTGTTGCGGCTCTTCAGTAATGTGAGCCGCATTCCCACAAAAACTTTTTGACACATAAAATGGCATAAAGTGTTTTATTTAATATTTAAAACCATAAAACTGAATCTATGGGCTTTTTCTTTTCCAGGTCCCAGAAATAGGATACTGGAAAGAAATAAGCCCATATTTTCCATCTTTTGTTGTCCCCTGATCCCATATAAGACATTTGTTATTTCTTGCCAGGTGGCTCTTTTCTAATATTCTTTGCTGATATTTTTTTCGAAAAATCCCTCCATTTTAACTTACAAGTGTATGAATACATAATACCATCAAAATGACCTTTCTGTGACCCCTTTTGAAACTTTAAATTGAAAAACAAACTTTTTAAAAAATTTCATAAATTTAAATTTCAATTTAATTTAAAAAGTTTAATTCAGATTTTAAAATAATTACACCATTGTTTTCCTTATTGAATTCTGAAGTTTCTGGCCAAATTTCATCCATGTAACTCCAAAAATAAACTTACGATTGCAGATTGAAGTGTTCAAAATATGCCCTCTGACAGGAACGGGGACCCAGTTATTTGCCCCATTGAAACGCATTGAAAATCATAGTAAATAAATGGGTGCTGTCCAATAGATAATTTTGATAGCCACCTTGGGACTTCTGTTTTATGTTAGGCATTTGTTTCGAAGTTTCTAAGTACAATCTCAGTGCCTCATGACCGGCATTCCGTTGCAAAATTTTGTTTTGATTGACAACAGGTATGTCCGTCTACTTCGGGGAAGAATAAAGGCTAGAATTTAGGCAATTTACTCTATGTACCGACGCCTGATTACATTTAAATCAATCAAAATTTTACAGAAATTCAAGCTAGAAAGCCTACCCTTTCAAATAAATCTACATTCAGTTACAGAACTTGTGTAATAATAAAACTACACCATTTTAAATAAAAGTTGTAAATTTTTTAAGAACTACATTCGTGGGTACAGGACTGGTTGCCGTAACTGGGATCCTATTCCTGTCAGACTTTATTTTTTTCCCAGACTTAAAACTGCACTTTTAAAATAAAGATATACATCTCAGTAGTTATTGTGCAAAGTTTCAATAGATTTGATCTAACAGTTACAGAGTTATTGATCCTTATCTATGACATCTCAAATACCAGAAAATTGATCGGATAAAATCATAAAATTCATGAAGAAAAATATGCTTAAAATCAGCAAAACTTTTTATTTCAAAAGATATTTACATTCTGTATATTGCACATGGTAGATAAATTCATTATTTGTATGGAAATCTAGTTAAAAAAAATTTTGCTGAAAAAAATTAATTATAATTATTTTTTAATTAAAAAAATCTTATAAGAATTACATATGCAAAGAAGCATACCCCATAACAAGGGTATAAATCATGAGACTTAGTCTTCAAACAGTCAGCTAAGTTCATTTTATATACAATGGAAGAGGCTAGATGCAGAGAAGTTCTCACTTGTAGCTAAAACCAGTCAAGATGGCACCTCCTACAGTTTAACAAATGTCGAGGGAAATTCTGGATCTGCCTGAATGCTTAATGCTACTGTGCGTTGTTATACTTGTGACTGCTCTAAATGTCCCACTAGTTCATACGTGTGTGGTGGTGGACACTCAAACTGTTGGTGGCTGAGATCCATGTACTTGGGTCCAAACAAGTTAACCAACCTGAATATGGATAACAAAACAAGTTAATAATGCAGGAACTTTTAAAAATGAAACTTAGCGAAGAAGCATTAATGAAAATGAAATTTAATCATAACACTCAAAAGGTGAAGCTGTTAACAGAGCACTAAGTGTTTTCTTACCAAAGAATGTCAACTTTTCTAGAAATTTGAAGGAGGGCATCAGCAATAATTCACACTTTGAATAATGGTATAGCTTATTCCTTTTGTGACAAAAGCAGAATGTATCGGTTTTAAAATCTCAAAGGTTCATTAAAACACTTCAACCAGATGTAAAGGGAGTGTGAACGGAACAAAGTAAACCAAAATACTCCAGAAAGGAAAAGAAAAATTTACAACCCATCGGACAGAAGACAAAGGTTCATGTGGAAGAAAAGGATCGAAGTAAATATACAGACAGATATAAAAAGGGCAACCTGATCCAAAACTTGATGCTGCATTTGTAAAAGCATAAAGGACGATCATTCATATGGTAGAGTAATACCTGCTGAGAAGAATATACCTACCAGAAGCTGTTCTTCAAAAGTTCCAAAATCAAGGAAGATATAGCTGCATTCATCTACTGCTGAAGAAGATACAGACAAAATGAACGGTCCTTTTAAGGACCACCAAAATCTTTAAAAGGAGTCTAAAATTGTTGTACATTCAGTTAAAATTGTTTATATAAGCTATAGCCCTACCCTTATATATCTTCCAAAAATCCAGGCCCCAATCTGGAAAATTGGAGAGCCCTGGCAAGATTTTCTGAGTTTACAAAATATTCTGTCGTTATTTATGTGTTGCGGCTCTTCAGTAATGTGAGCCGCATTCCCTAAAAACTTTTTGACACATAAAATGGCATAAAGTGTTTTATTTAATATTTAAAACTTATCAAAACTAATTAAAACCATAAAACTGAATCTATGGGCTTTTTCTTTTCCAGGTCCCAGAAATAGGATACTGGAAAGAAATAAGCCCATATTTTCCATCTTTGTTGTCCCCTGATCCCATATAAGACATTTGTTATTTCTTGCCAGGTGGCTCTTTTCTAATATTCTTTGCTGGTATTTTTCGAAAAATCCTCCATTTTAACTTACAAGTGTATGAATACATAATACCATCAAAATGACCTTTCTGTGACCCCTTTTGAAACTTTAAATTGAAAACAAACTTTTGAAAATTTCATAAATTTAAATTTCAATTTAATTTAAAAGTTTAATTCAGATTTTAAAAATAATTTCACCATTGTTTTCCTTATTGAATTCTGAAGTTTCTGGCCAAATTTCATCCATGTAACTCCAAAAATAAGCTTACAATTGCAGATTGAAGTGTTCAAAATATGCCTTCTGACAGGAACGGGGACCCAGTTATTTGCCCCATTGAAACGCATTGAAAATCATAGTAAATAAATGGGGTGCTGTCCAATAGATAATTTTGATAGCCACCTTGGGACTTCTGTTTTATGTTAGGCATTTGTTTCGAAGTTTCTAAGTACAATCTCAGTGCCTCATGACCGGCATTCCGTTGCAAAATTTTGTTTTGATTGACAACAGGTATGTCCGTCTACTTCGGGGAAGAATAAAGGCTAGAATTTAGGCAATTTACTCTATGTACCGACGCCTGATTACATTTAAATCAATCAAAATTTTACAGAAATTCAAGCTAGAAAGCCTACCCTTTCAAATAAATCTACATTCAGTTACAGAACTTGTGTAATAATAAAACTACACCATTTTAAATAAAAGTTGTAAATTTTTTAAGAACTACATTCGTGGGTACAGGACTGGTTGCCGTAACTGGGATCCTATTCCTGTCAGACTTTATTTTTTCCCAGACTTAAAACTGCACTTTTAAAATAAAGATATACATCTCAGTAGTTATTGTGCAAAGTTTCAATAGATTTGATCTAACAGTTACAGAGTTATTGATCCTTATCTATGACATCTCAAATACCAGAAAATTGATCGGATAAAATCATAAAATTCATGAAGAAAATATGCTTAAAATCAGCAAAACTTTTTTATTTCAAAAGATATTTACATTCTGTAAATTGCACATGGTAGATAAATTCATTATTTGTATGGAAATCTAGTTAAAAAAATTTTGCTGAAAAAAATTAATTATAATTATTTTTTAATTAAAAAAAATCTTATAAGAATTACATATGCAAAGAAGCATACCCCATAACAAGGGTATAAATCATGAGACTTAGTCTTCAAACAGTCAGCTAAGTTCATTTTATATACAATGGAAGAGGCTAGATGCAGAGAAGTTCTCACTTGTAGCTAAAACCAGTCAAGATGGCACCTCCTACAGTTTAACAAATGTCGAGGGAAATTCTGGATCTGCCTGAATGCTTAATGCTACTGTGCGTTGTTATACTTGTGACTGCTCTAAATGTCCCACTAGTTCATACGTGTGTGGTGGTGGACACTCAAACTGTTGGTGGCTGAGATCCATGTACTTGGGTCCAAACAAGTTAACCAACCTGAATATGGATAACAAAAACAAGTTAATAATGCAGGAACTTTTAAAATGAAACTTAGCGAAGAAGCATTAATGAAAATGAAATTTAATCATAACACTCAAAAGGTGAAACTGTTAACAGAGCACTAAGTGTTTTCTTACCAAAGAATGTCAACTTTTCTAGAAATTTGAAGGAGGGCATCAGCAATAATTCACACTTTGAATAATGGTATAGCTTATTCCTTTTGTGACAAAAGCAGAATGTATCGGTTTTAAAATCTCAAAGGTTCATTAAAACACTTCAACCAGATGTAAAGGAGTGTGAACGGAACAAAGTAAACCAAAATACTCCAGAAAGGAAAAGAAAAATTTACAACCCACCGGACAGAAGACAAAGGTTCATGTGGAAGAAAAGGATCGAAGTAAATATACAGACAGATATAAAAAGGGCAACCTGATCCAAAACTTGATGCTGCATTTGTAAAAGCATAAAGGACGATCATTCATATGGTAGAGTAATACCTGCTAAGAAGAATATACCTACCAGAAGCTGTTCTTCAAAAGTTCCAAAATCAAGGAAGATATAGCTGCATTCATCTACTGCTGAAGAAGATACAGACAAAATTAACGGTCCTTTTAAGGACCACCAAAATCTTTAAAAGGAGTCTAAAATTGTTGTACATTCAGTTAAAATTGTTTATATAAGCTATAGCCCTACCCTTATATATCTTCCAAAAATCCAGGCCCCAATCTGGAAAATTGAGAGCCCTGGCAAGATTTTCTGAGTTTACAAAATATTCTGTCGTTATTTATGTGTTGCGGCTCTTCAGTAATGTGAGCCGCATTCCCACAAAAACTTTTGACACATAAAATGGCATAAAGTGTTTTATTTAATATTTAAAACTTATCAAAACTAATTAAAACCATAAAACTGAATCTATGGGCTTTTTCTTTTCCAGGTCCCAGAAATAGGATACTGGAAAGAAATAAGCCCATATTTTCCATCTTTGTTGTCCCCTGATCCCATATAAGACATTTGTTATTTCTTGCCAGGTGGCTCTTTTCTAATATTCTTTGCTGGTATTTTTCGAAAAATCCTCCATTTTAACTTACAAGTGTATGAATACATAATACCATCAAAATGACCTTTCTGTGACCCCTTTTGAAACTTTAAATTGAAAACAAACTTTTGAAAATTTCATAAATTTAAATTTCAATTTAATTTAAAAGTTTAATTCAGATTTTAAAATAATTTCACCATTGTTTTCCTTATTGAATTCTGAAGTTTCTGGCCAAATTTCATCCATGTAACTCCAAAAATAAGCTTACAATTGCAGATTGAAGTGTTCAAAATATGCCCTCTGACAGGAACGGGGACCTAGTTATTTCCCCCATTGAAACGCATTGAAAATCATAGTAAATAAATGGGGTGCTGTCCAATAGATAATTTTGATAGCCACCTTGGGACTTCTGTTTTATGTTAGGCATTTGTTTCGAAGTTTCTAAGTACAATCTCAGTGCCTCATGACCGGCATTCCGTTGCAAAATTTTGTTTTGATTGACAACAGGTATGTCCGTCTACTTCGGGAAGAATAAAGGCTAGAATTTAGGCAATTTACTCTATGTACCGACGCCTGATTACATTTAAATCAATCAAAATTTTACAGAAATTCAAGCTAGAAAGCCTACCCTTTCAAATAAATCTACATTCAGTTACAGAACTTGTGTAATAATAAAACTACACCATTTTAAATAAAAGTTGTAAATTTTTTTAAGAACTACATTCGTGGGTACAGGACTGGTTGCCGTAACTGGGATCCTATTCCTGTCAGACTTTATTTTTTTCCCAGACTTAAAACTGCACTTTTAAAATAAAGATATACATCTCAGTAGTTATTGTGCAAAGTTTCAATAGATTTGATCTAACAGTTACAGAGTTATTGATCCTTATCTATGACATCTCAAATACCAGAAAATTGATCGGATAAAATCATAAAATTCATGAAGAAAATATGCTTAAAATCAGCAAAACTTTTTTATTTCAAAAGATATTTACATTCTGTAAATTGCACATGGTAGATAAATTCATTATTTGTATGGAAATCTAGTTAAAAAAATTTTGCTGAAAAAAATTAATTATAATTATTTTTTAATTAAAAAAAATCTTATAAGAATTACATATGCAAAGAAGCATACCCCATAACAAGGGTATAAATCATGAGACTTAGTCTTCAAACAGTCAGCTAAGTTCATTTTATATACAATGGAAGAGGCTAGATGCAGAGAAGTTCTCACTTGTAGCTAAAACCAGTCAAGATGGCACCTCCTACAGTTTAACAAATGTCGAGGGAAATTCTGGATCTGCCTGAATGCTTAATGCTACTGTGCGTTGTTATACTTGTGACTGCTCTAAATGTCCCACTAGTTCATACGTGTGTGGTGGTGGACACTCAAACTGTTGGTGGCTGAGATCCATGTACTTGGGTCCAAACAAGTTAACCAACCTGAATATGGATAACAAAAACAAGTTAATAATGCAGGAACTTTTAAAATGAAACTTAGCGAAGAAGCATTAATGAAAATGAAATTTAATCATAACACTCAAAAGGTGAAACTGTTAACAGAGCACTAAGTGTTTTCTTACCAAAGAATGTCAACTTTTCTAGAAATTTGAAGGAGGGCATCAGCAATAATTCACACTTTGAATAATGGTATAGCTTATTCCTTTTGTGACAAAAGCAGAATGTATCGGTTTTAAAATCTCAAAAGGTTCATTAAAACACTTCAACCAGATGTAAAGGGAGTGTGAACGGAACAAAGTAAACCAAAATACTCCAGAAAGGAAAAAGAAAAATTTACAACCCACCGGACAGAAGACAAAGGTTCATGTGGAAGAAAAGGATCGAAGTAAATATACAGACAGATATAAAAAAGGACAACCTGATCCAAAACTTGATGCTGCATTTGTAAAAGCATAAAGGACGATCATTTATATGGTAGAGTAATACCTGCTAAGAAGAATATACCTACCAGAAGCTGTTCTTCAAAAGTTCCAAAATCAAGGAAGATATAGCTGCATTCATCTACTGCTGAAAAAGATACAGACAAAATTAACGGTCCTTTTAAGGACCACCAAAATCTTTAAAAAGGAGTCTAAAATTGTTGTACATTCAGTTAAAATTGTTTATATAAGCTATAGCCCTACCCCTTATATATCTTCCAAAAAATCCAGGCCCCAATCTGGAAAATTGGAGAGCCCCTGGCAAGATTTTCTGAGTTTACAAAATATTCTGTCGTTATTTATGTATTGCGGCTCTCCAGTAATGTGAGCCGCATTCCAACAATAACTTTTTTGACACATAAAATGGCATAAAGTGTTTTATTTAATATTTTAAACTTATCAAAAACTAATTAAAAACCATAAAACTGAATCTATGGGCTTTTTTCTTTTTCCAGGTCCCAGAAATAGGATACTGGAAAGAAATAAGCCCTTATTTTCCATCTTTTGTTGTCCCCTGATCCCATATAAGACATTTGTTATTTCTTGCCAGGTGGCTCTTTTCTAATATTCTTTGCTGGTATTTTTCGAAAAATCCTCCATTTTAACTTACAAGTGTATGAATACATAATACCATCAAAATGACCTTTCTGTGACCCCTTTTGAAACTTTAAATTGAAAAACAAACTTTTGAAAATTTCATAAATTTAAATTTCAATTTAATTTAAAAGTTTAATTCAGATTTTAAAATAATTTCACCATTGTTTTCCTTATTGAATTCTGAAGTTTCTGGCCAAATTTCATCCATGTAACTCCAAAAATAAACTTACGATTGCAGATTGAAGTGTTCAAAATATGCCCTCTGACAGGAACGGGGACCTAGTTATTTCCCCCATTGAAACGCATTGAAAATCATAGTAAATAAATGGGGTGCTGTCCAATAGATAATTTTGATAGCCACCTTGGGACTTCTGTTTTATGTTAGGCATTTGTTTCGAAGTTTCTAAGTACAATCTCAGTGCCTCATGACCGGCATTCCGTTGCAAAATTTTGTTTTGATTGACAACAGGTATGTCCGTCTACTTCGGGAAGAATAAAGGCTAGAATTTAGGCAATTTACTCTATGTACCGACGCCTGATTACATTTAAATCAATCAAAATTTTACAGAAATTCAAGCTAGAAAGCCTACCCTTTCAAATAAATCTACATTCAGTTACAGAACTTGTGTAATAATAAAACTACACCATTTTAAATAAAAGTTGTAAATTTTTTAAGAACTACATTCGTGGGTACAGGACTGGTTGCCGTAACTGGGATCCTATTCCTGTCAGACTTTATTTTTTCCCAGACTTAAAACTGCACTTTTAAAATAAAGATATACATCTCAGTAGTGCACTTTTAAAATAAAGATATACATCTCAGTATTGTGCAAAGTTTCAATAGATTTGATCTAACAGTTACAGAGTTATTGATCCTTATCTATGACATCTCAAATACCAGAAAATTGATCGGATAAAATCATAAAATTCATGAAGAAAATATGCTTAAAATCAGCAAAACTTTTTATTTCAAAAGATATTTACATTCTGTATATTGCACATGGTAGATAAATTCATTATTTGTATGGAAATCTAGTTAAAAAAATTTTGCTGAAAAAAATTAATTATAATTATTTTTTAATTAAAAAAAATCTTATAAGAATTACATATGCAAAGAAGCATACCCCATAACAAGGGTATAAATCATGAGACTTAGTCTTCAAACAGTCAGCTAAGTTCATTTTATATACAATGGAAGAGGCTAGATGCAGAGAAGTTCTCACTTGTAGCTAAAACCAGTCAAGATGGCACCTCCTACAGTTTAACAAATGTCGAGGGAAATTCTGGATCTGCCTGAATGCTTAATGCTACTGTGCGTTGTTATACTTGTGACTGCTCTAAATGTCCCACTAGTTCATACGTGTGTGGTGGTGGACACTCAAACTGTTGGTGGCTGAGATCCATGTACTTGGGTCCAAACAAGTTAACCAACCTGAATATGGATAACAAAAACAAGTTAATAATGCAGGAACTTTTAAAATGAAACTTAGCGAAGAAGCATTAATGAAAATGAAATTTAATCATAACACTCAAAAGGTGAAGCTGTTAACAGAGCACTAAGTGTTTTCTTACCAAAGAATGTTAACTTTTCTAGAAATTTGAAGGAGGGCATCAGCAATAATTCACACTTTGAATAATGGTATAGCTTATTCCTTTTGTGACAAAAGCAGAATGTATCGGTTTTAAAATCTCAAAAGGTTCATTAAAACACTTCAACCAGATGTAAAGGAGTGTGAACGGAACAAAGTAAACCAAAATACTCCAGAAAGGAAAAGAAAAATTTACAACCCACCGGACAGAAGACAAAGGTTCATGTGGAAGAAAAGGATCAAAGTAAATATACAGACAGATATAAAAAGGGCAACCTGATCCAAAACTTGATGCTGCATTTGTAAAAGCATAAAGGACGATCATTCATATGGTAGAGTAATACCTGCTGAGAAGAATATACCTACCAGAAGCTGTTCTTCAAAAGTTCCAAAATCAAGGAAGATATAGCTGCATTCATCTACTGCTGAAGAAGATACAGACAAAATGAACGGTCCTTTTAAGGACCACCAAAATCTTTAAAAGGAGTCTAAAATTGTTGTACATTCAGTTAAAATTGTTTATATAAGCTATAGCCCTACCCTTATATATCTTCCAAAAATCCAGGCCCCAATCTGGAAAATTGAGAGCCCTGGCAAGATTTTCTGAGTTTACAAAATATTCTGTCGTTATTTATGTGTTGCGGCTCTTCAGTAATGTGAGCCGCATTCCCAAAAACGTTTTTGACACATAAAATGGCATAAAGTGTTTTATTTAATATTTAAAACTTATCAAAACTAATTAAAACCATAAAACTGAATCTATGGGCTTTTTCTTTTCCAGGTCCCAGAAATAGGATACTGGAAAGAAATAAGCCCATATTTTCCATCTTTGTTGTCCCCTGATCCCATATAAGACATTTGTTATTTCTTGCCAGGTGGCTCTTTTCTAATATTCTTTGCTGGTATTTTTCGAAAAATCCTCCATTTTAACTTACAAGTGTATGAATACATAATACCATCAAAATGACCTTTCTGTGACCCCTTTTGAAACTTTAAATTGAAAACAAACTTTTGAAAATTTCATAAATTTAAATTTCATTTTAATTTAAAAAGTTTAATTCAAATTTTAAAAATAATTACACCATTGTTTTCCTTATTGAATTTTGCAATCTCTAGCCAAATTTCATCCATGTAACTCTAAAAATAAGCTTACAATTGCAGATTGAAGTGTTCAAAATATGCCCTCTGACAGGAATGGGGACCCAGTTATTTGCCCCATTGAAACGCATTGAAAATCATAGTAAATAAATGGGGTGCTATTCGAATAATAATTTTGATAGCCACCTTGGGACTTCTGGTTCATGTTAGGCATTTGTTTTGGAGTTTCTAAGTACAATCTCAGTGCCTCATGACCGGCATTCCGTTGCAAAATTTTGTTTTGATTGACAACAGGTATGTCCGTCTACTTCGGGGAAGAATAAAGGCTAGAATTTAGGCAATTTACTCTATGTACCGACGCCTGATTACATTTAAATCAATCAAAATTTTACAGAAATTCAAGCTAGAAAGCCTACCCTTTCAAATAAATCTACATTCAGTTACAGAACTTGTGTAATAATAAAACTACACCATTTTAAATAAAAGTTGTAAATTTTTTAAGAACTACATTCGTGGGTACAGGACTGGTTGCCGTAACTGGGATCCTATTCCTGTCAGACTTTATTTTTTCCCAGACTTAAAACTGCACTTTTAAAATAAAGATATACATCTCAGTAGTTATTGTGCAAAGTTTCAATAGATTTGATCTAACAGTTACAGAGTTATTGATCCTTATCTATGACATCTCAAATACCAGAAAATTGATCGGATAAAATCATAAATTCATGAAGAAAATATGCTTAAAATCAGCAAAACTTTTTATTTCAAAAGATATTTACATTCTGTATATTGCACATGGTAGATAAATTCATTATTTGTATGGAAATCTAGTTAAAAAAATTTTGCTGAAAAAAATTAATTATAATTATTTTTAATTAAAAAAAATCTTATAAGAATTACATATGCAAAGAAGCATACCCCATAACAAGGGTATAAATCATGAGACTTAGTCTTCAAACAGTCAGCTAAGTTCATTTTATATACAATGGAAGAGGCTAGATGCAGAGAAGTTCTCACTTGTAGCTAAAACTAGTCAAGATGGCACCTCCTACAGTTTAACAGATGTCGAGGGAAATCCTGGATCTGCATGAATGCTTAATGCTACTGTGCGTTGTTATACTTGTGACTGCTCTAAATGTCCCACTAGTTCATACGTGTGTGGTGTCGGACACTCAAAATGTTGGTGGCTGAGATCCATGTACTTGGGTCCAAACAAGTTCACCAACCTGAATATGGATAACAAAGACAAGTTAATAATGCAGGAACTTTTAAAAATGAAACTAAGGGAAGAAGCATTAATAAAAATGAAATTTAATCAAAACACTCAAAACGGTGAAGCTGTTAACAGAGCACTAAGTGTTTTCTTACCAAAGAATGTCAACTTTTCTAGAAATTTGAAGGAGGGCATCAGCAATAATTCACACTTTGAATAATGGTATAGCTTATTCCTTTTGTGACAAAAGCAGAATGTATCGGTTTTAAAATCTCAAAAGGTTCATTAAAACACTTCAACCAGATGTAAAGGGTGTGAACGGAACAAAGTAAACCAAAATACTCCAGAAAGGAAAAAGAAAATTTACAACCCACCGGACAGAAGACAAAGGTTCATGTGGAAGAAAAGGATCGAAGTAAATATACAGACAGATATAAAAAGGGCAACCTGATCCAAAACTTGATGCTGCATTTGTAAAAGCATAAAGGACGATCATTCATATGGTAGAGTAATACCTGCTAAGAAGAATATACCTACCAGAAGCTGTTCTTCAAAAGTTCCAAAATCAAGGAAGATATAGCTGCATTCATCTACTGCTGAAGAAGATACAGACAAAATTAACGGTCCTTTTAAGGACCACCAAAATCTTTAAAAGGAGTCTAAAATTGTTGTACATTCAGTTAAAATTGTTTATATAAGCTATAGCCCTACCCTTATATATCTTCCAAAAATCCAGGCCCCAATCTGGAAAATTGAGAGCCCTGGCAAGATTTTCTGAGTTTACAAAATATTCTGTCGTTATTTATGTGTTGCGGCTCTTCAGTAATGTGAGCCGCATTCCACAAAAACTTTTTGACACATAAAATGGCATAAAGTGTTTTATTTAATATTTAAAACTTATCAAAACTAATTAAAACCATAAAACTGAATCTATGGGCTTTTTCTTTTCCAGGTCCCAGAAATAGGATACTGGAAAGAAATAAGCCCATATTTTCCATCTTTGTTGTCCCCTGATCCCATATAAGACATTTGTTATTTCTTGTCAGGTGGCTCTTTTCTAATATTCTTTGCTGATATTTTTCGAAAAATCCTCCATTTTAACTTACATGTGTATAAATACATAATACCATCAAAATGACCTTTCTGTGACCCCTTTGAAACTTTAAATTGAAAAACAAACTTTTGAAAATTTGATAAATTTAAATTTCAATTTAATTTTAAAAGTTTAATTCAAATTTTAAAAATAATTACACCATTGTTTTCCTTATTGAATTTCCAAGTTTCTGGCCAAATTTCATCCATGTAACTCCAAAAATAAGCTTACAATTGCAGATTGAAGTGTTCAAAAATTATATGCCCTCTGACAGGAACGGGGACCCAGTTATTTCCCCCATTGAAACGCATTGAAAATCATAGTAAATAAATGGGGTGCTGTCCAATAAATAATTTTGATAGCCACCTTGGGACTTCTGTTTCATGTTAGGCATTTGTTTCGAAGTTTCTAAGTACAATCTCAGTAACACATGACCGGCATTCCGTTGCAAAATTTTGTTTTGATTGACAACAGGTATGTCCGTCTACTTCGGGGAAGAATAAAGGCTAGAATTTAGGCAATTTACTCTATGTACCGACGCCTGATTACATTTAAATCAATCAAAATTTTTACAGAAATTCAAGCTAGAAAGCCTACCCTTTCAAATAAATCTACATTCAGTTACAGAACTTGTGTAATAATAAAACTACACCATTTTAAATAAAAGTTGTAAATTTTATTTAAGAACTACATTCGTGGGTACCGGACTGGTTGCCGTAACTGGGATCCTATTCCATGTTATTTTGTGATCCGACCGGAAGCTGTATGTTACATATACTATTGGTATCGGTGTCGGACTCGACCCGGAACTTAATTATTGGCAATATTAATTACGTGGAAAACAAATGGGCCTGGAGTGGTATAATTTTAATCAACACCATTGTGCTATATTTATTATATAGACAATAGACAATATTTATTAGCACAAACACATTTACATTAAATGGTTATGGCATATAGTATTGAGACAATAAACTGACAATAGTTAAATTGACTATAATTATATTAGAGTGACAGTGGTATTCACAGGGGAAATAAAAGACCATAAATATGTGTGTATCGACAGTTAACACATCATGAATGTTCATGTACAAAAAACAAAAACAAAAATTAGGATACATATTTAAAGAAATATAAGTTATACAGATGTTCTCAATAAAAAACAATCATTAATATACTTTATGGTGAGTTTTATAATGACTGGCAGACTGCTATTTAAAAGTGCGGTCATATGCCTCAGTGTTATAGCTGACTGCAATTTAATAAAATTGAAATTAAGATTTTTATTAATATTTTGTATATAGGTGTCCCTCAATGATATATAGCATGGACAGACTGAGAAGAAATGGTATTCATCCTCAATTTCTTGTCTATTACAGGATAAGCAAATGCGTTTACTTTTTTCGGTGTTGGTATAACGCCCCCTTTCAATTGCTAGGGAATGGGCACTGAGTTTAAGTTTACTGAAAACTGATCTGTCAGTTTTGAATTTACATATATCGATATATATATAAAGTTGAATTCTTTGATTCATCGTTTTTACGTCGTGACGGCTGACAAATGTGACCTCGTTATTTTAGTATTATAGATGCCTGAAAATAACCAAAGGTATGTTACATCACCTGTGACAACCAGATGATCCAAGGAGCCTTTAATCAAAACCTGGCTTTAAGTTGCAAAGACAATTGTAAAATAATTTATGTATTTAATTACACCGACTATGAGGTCATCTGTAATAAGACAAGAAGTCTCGCTAAAAAATAGGATACACACCAGATTCATTATCTGTTCCTTCATCCTCAGCCTGAGGCTCAGGAATTGTGGCCCCTTCAACACAGGTGGTGGCAACATCTGTATAAGAAGGATTACTAGTACTTGGACCTGAAATATTAGAAAATTGTTTTGATAAAATTATTGCAGTTTTGCATATGGTTCAAAATGACATAAATGTTCCTTGTTGGTCAATGAAAAGTCTATAAGTTTAAGTATTAGAAAAAATGCATATCATATCTATATATATAGATTCTTACATTGATACCAGTAGATTATCGGATTTATCCAATCGAGATAGTTAAATTATCAATTTTAAAGTCCGAGCCTCGGCGAGATTAGATAAATCCGATAATCTACGAGTAACTATATAAGAATCTGTTCTCTAATGATTAAAAATAAAATTTAAATTTTTGTTAAACGAAAATCCCTTCGAGTGCCTTCCACATTTCACAAAGTTGTCAATTTCATTAACACCTGTTAGCATATTTTGATTCAATCAAGCTGATTAAGGTTATGACCCTTAAACTCATCCAATCATCTTCTGAGATCACCGGCAACCACACGTTGATTAAATTTTTATTACAATGAGTGCAGAAAGGTATAAATTGTCAAAGAATTAGAGAAATAAATATATCCTGCATGTGCAAAGCAAGTCGTTTAAAACCATGACATAAGATCAACTTTTTAGATTGTAATTGAGGCATATTGTTATTATCAAACAGTCTTAATATTCTAGGCTGTTTTACCGCCATATGCTTAACAAGTGTCAATTTACATCGTTGATTATCAATTATGAACTCATATTATTCAATAATATGAGTTTTTATTTTAAAATAAATGCAAACAAACCTCTGGAAATATTTTTGCTATATTTTGAAGTTAAATAATAACATGTGAAAAGTAATACAACATCTCATGATTTGTAAAACCTGCTTCTGTTATGATCATTTAATTATTTTAACAGCTTATTATAAGTTGTTAGTATATTGCCGCCAATTTCATTTTTCCACGAAAATAACGCAACTTCAGAATCGCGGGTTTTAATATCAGTTCCATTGTTGTCTTTAGAAAGTAGCAACAACGGTCTTTTCTAAAGGCTTGCTTTCCCACTGTAAGAACCCTTGCAAACACTCTTTGAGTAGCCCGAAGGTGACCCGTTGCAAGGCAAAAGTTCTGTTCCTATCCAATATACCCTCATTTTCCAGTGGCAGTCCAAATTTCCCGACCTTCATCCTGGAAGGCCTCTATTACAGAACCTACCTATTGTATTTATTGTTTGTTCTCGTCCTGAAAATGAATGCAATATTTGCCAGTTGACGTTAAGCAACCAACAATCAAGGAATCAATCAGAACTTGTTCGGGATCAATATCTGTTTACTTATGAACAATTTTGACAATACGCATAGATGGGTTCTGTTACAGTTGAGATCAGTGCTCACATCTCTAAACATCTGCTAGGAACTGTTAGGAGAACTGTCTTAAAACAGTTCTTCTAACAGTTCTTCTGACACCTTAGGAACAGTTTACGACAGACACTGTTCGACCCTAAAACAGTTTGGATAATACTTAACTGAAACAGTTTTGACAGTTCTACCTTCGAAACATATCTTTACAGTTCCATCTAGGAACAGTTTTAGTTAGTTCTACCTTAGAACTGATCCTGACAGTCTTTGCCTGCTCTATCTATTTATAAATATAAATATTTTATTAATTAGGGCCCTGCCGAATGGCAGACGCCCTAAAGTGATCAGTCTGTCCGTCCGTCCGTCTGTCCGTCCGTCCGTCCGTCCGTCCGTAACAAATCGTGTCTACACTATATCTAGAGAACCGTTATGATTTCAAAGTTTATACTTGACATGTATATTAACCAACACCAGAGGGTTGTCATAATGTATGTACAATTTCCTAGGTCAAAGGTCAAGGTTAAAACTTTGGTTTCAGTTGACAACCCCATGTCCTGTGGTAAAGATCGTGTCCGCTCTATATCTTGAGAACCGTTATGATTTCAAAGTTTATACTTGACATGTATATAAACCAACACCAGAGAATGTGGCATAATTTATGTACAACTTCCTAGGTCAAAGGTCAAGGTCAAAAACTTTGGTTTCAGTTGACAAACCCATATCCTATGGTAAAGATACAAATATTTTACCACACATTATTCACAGCGGGGCCCACAGATATGGCTCCCATCTCAATGATATCTAGTTTCATTAGTTTATTTTCTTTCTTATACAAAATCTTGTTTATTTATTCGTTCATTTATTAAATATTTTTATTCTTGTTTCTTTCTCATTTTCACTTTTCTCTTTAATGATTTATGATTAATTATTGTTTTAATTATTTATTTTTTATTATTCCAGGTATTAGTTTTTTGACTTGCTGTAATTAGCGTTTGCCAAAATGAACATAATAATACTTAAAACACAGAAGTAACATTAATACTATTATTGTAGCATGCCAGGTATACACAGGTATGAAATACATTCCTGCGCATGACAAAATGAAATATGCAATCCTAATAATGTAGCTGTAATAAACACCCCGAAAAGGCTCCTCAAACTGTTGAATTGTCTTTCTAAAAACACTATATTATTTTGCTAAATAATAATATCGGAAATATAACAAGAACTCTTATAAACAAATACAAAATCGATTGAAAATGAATTATAAACATGGATAAGTTACAGAATTAGCATACATCAATATTGTATATAATGCTTTTATCTAGGATATGACTTGGAAGGAAAATTCAACATTCACACACTAGAATTTTTCTAAATCATGATCCCAAAGCTACTATAATTTACGTTCTGTAGAACAATTATAACATATAACAGTTTCTGACAATTATATCTTAGAAGATATTTGGACATTCCTATCCTAGAAATAATCCTGATAGTTTTATCTTACAGTAGTTGAATTACAATTAAAAATAATTTTGACATATCTAACATTTGAAAACTGTAAAAGTGTAAATAATCTTATAATAAATATGACCATTTGAAAAAAGCAATTATAGTAGATAGGTATATGTATATAAATTTCTAGCATACTACCAACATGTCTCGTTTGGATGCACATTAAGAGGCAGACATTGATGAATGAAATGACGAATCTGAAAACAAATATTATGTTCTTATAATGAAAAAGACAATTGATCATCAATATGGGATAAAGTAAGTTTGAAATCTTTTAGAAAAGAATAAGAAGAAATGGTGAACATGTCAATGAGACAGCAACCACAAAGACATCCAGAAAGCGTGTAAAATATTCAGCTTGTTATCGTTTTGAATACGTTGAACTTTGATTACTATTTATTGCAACATCTTCAGCCAGTAAATATAAATTACGGTAAAATCTAAACAGTGAATAACAGACTACAAAAAGATGAAATGATGAATCGTTTTAAGACGATAATTCAGACATTTTTTTTTCATATTCAGCTCTGTAGTATTTAATTTTCAGATATACATGTATAAGATTCCAATGACAACTTGCAATATTGTTTATAATCGCCAAAACTGTCAAATGTGTGGTGTACTCATTACTGATACCTGTTTTAAAGAAATTTGGCAACCAAATACATGTAGACATGAGGTTCTGATTTTCACTGTTTTCTAATATTGTGATCGGTATTGACTGATCTCTTTCTAGGTTGATCTATGGCAGTGAAACACGGCAAAACTTACCGAAAGAATAAATGCTTATGTTCCCGATAATTATAAATATAATTATAAACACTGAAATAAGCCTGACCATTCGACTGGTTCTATATCAGTATTATAGAAAGTAAATGATCTGATACTGAGTACACAATATCGCTTTCAAAAGAAGACTTCTGGATTCGAGAAGTGGGAACAGCGATTCTTTACGGAGACAACGACAAAATTGATGGTGTAAGTATTTTGTCGAGTCCCAGCAGTGGCGTAGGTAGACTTATAATGATGTGCACGCAGAAGTTGCCGAGCGTTGCGAGGCGAAAAAATTTTGGACCCTTTTTGCAGAAAAGAAATCTTTTTCGATCTAAGATGGTTAAAAGAAGTGCCTCAAAGGTCTTATAACCAATTCATAAATGCAAAACTTTTCAATGATGGTTGGACTGTCGGTCGACTCGTTCGTACGTGCGGGTCCATCGGACACAAACAAATAACTATGCCTATCAATCAATATTCGTGGTAAGATTGTTGTTCCAATTCCACATACTAGTGAGCGCCTTGATCTCTTTTGATTAGGGTAAATCATGGTTAATTGAATGCACAATTGAGAAACATATTTTTGTGAGACAGAATTTACTGAAAAAGTTCGCTAAATGGTCCGTTAAAATGTTGTTGTCCTGACTGTGCCTTCGAGTTTAAAGTTACTAAGCTCTGGTATAAGGGATCCGAGGGCCGCTTATGGCCCCTAGAAGGTCCAGCGCCCGGGGAAGTCTGGGGGTGAAGCCCCAGATATTTAGCAAACAGAGAGGGTAATTTTGAAGTTGAAGTATGCACAGTTTGCTATAAATCAAATCAAAGACCTAAAACTGACTAAAAATCTAGAAACTTTGCAATGCTCGCCAATTTATTATGCTTCAGAGAAAGAAAGGGCTAGAGAACTGGATCATCTCATGACATATATATGTTAACATACGAAAACAAAGCAATTCAAACAATCAATTTTTAATTTGGTGATATATGAATGTGACGTTCCGAGATGGGCCAGCTTCTGCTTCCACAACGTCATTTTGTCTCTTTTGGAAAAGGAATCATTTTTTTACTCGAAGCAGCTGCTTTCGTTAGGCTCGTTTTGATTTTCAAAATTTAGCGGAAGTAAAACTTTGATGACAACAAACTATTGTAATTGCAAACCGATATACGCACAACAAGACTGAACTGATAGAAAACACGGAAACCTTCCTGACAAATTGAAACACCTATATATAGTGACAGTATATATCAATCAGTGATGTCAATCGTGGGGTCGGAGGGTCCTGATACCGAAATCCCGGGCTTAAAACATGAAATCCGAGGTCCCGAATTAAAATAAATTTAAATCCCGACATCCCGAAATTCAAAAAGAATTCCCAGATCCCGAAAGGATCAATCCCGAAATCGAGCTTAAAACACCCGATCCGGAGTCCCGATAAAGGTCCGACCCTTCAATCGTACTCTTTCTTTTTGACTGTTATGATTTTTTATGATTTTTTTTTGCCATTTCGTTTGTGCATCCAAGTGCGTCGTTGCGTCAATGGTAGCTACGCCACTGCCCAGGTGTATGGATATCAACAAATTAGAATTATCTCCTGTTCGATGCAAATGAAGTTATGGCCAACGAAAATATACACCACCTGCAGGTCGCACTGTTTTCTGCTAAAAAAAAACTGTGGGGATTCGCTATAGTCTAACAAAACCGTATTCTAAACCATTATAAAACCTCAATTCACTATTTAAAGAGGCACAACACGCTGTTTTTATTGATACAAAGTTTCTACGTACAGATTGATGCAATGATGATGAACATTAGTAACCACAGGATATCCAAGGAAAGATTAGTTTAAACAATATTTATTCAGATAAATCATCACAAAACGATATGATACAATTGAAATAAATATTAAGGATTCAGAAACAAGCAAATTTGCTTTTACAAATCTATTTCCTATAGAGGAAAGATTAGATTAGGTATTCATCACATTCGCACGAAGCTTTATTCATTAACCCTTCAAAACTTCATTTTCTGTACAACTTATGTTTGGAATCCATTTGTCTTGATGCCATTGTCTTGGGCAATATCCTTTATCATAAATCAGTTCACTCGAAAATACCTCCTATTTTAAAGATTAGTCTGTAACTATCATTTCTTTTACCTATACCAAACCAATTGCAACTGAAATTTTCAATTACCAGCACGTGTTGCAGAATCTCAATATTGACGACTTTAAGTCTAAACCTCCTGATTGCACCTGTGCTAGTTCCCCATTCATATGTCATCCGACTGACCACGTTACTACTTATGACCTAAACATTGTCAATACCACTTCTCTGCGAAATGTGTTATCCAAAGGCCCGAAATATCGTGAGCCTAAATCCATCAATTGGAAACACAACTTCAAAATACTGATGGATTCAGTCAAGGATTATGCCAGGCAATGGGTTAAATGCGAGAAAGAAGACGTAGATACTCTTTCCGAATGGATTAAGGCTGTGAGGTCGTTGATACAAATCAGAATTAAAAACTGAATGGGTCTTTGAATACTATGGTACTTCAATCTTTAAAGACCCAAATGTTGCAAAACACCTGTGTACCTCCATGACAAATTATTTATTATGTTGTTGTCCCGCAGAGAAAGCCCCAAACAACATCGTTTTGTGTGTAAATCACATAACAAAAACTGCTTGACAAATGAAATAGGTATTGACAGTTCATTTGAAAACTCAACATATACCCCACGACACTTACCAAGGAGGAAATCCTGGATAATCATAGGTCTGTTCTATGTTCCTTTGGAATTTCAACCAAAGGTAAAAACTGATCTTCCTTCACTGTATTCGATATCTAAACTAAAGTGCTCCACGAAACCTCTTTCTAAATTATTAACATCAATTTCATCAACAATCAAAGCCGGGCTTTAAAGTTATTGTGAAACTACCTATTCTAGAGGTGGCGTGAATCAGATTTAGATACTTAAAATTCCAAAGATCTTTTAGAGTACATAAAATCTAAGACTCTTTCCTCTTGCAAGAAGTTAGCAGTATCCTTTTACTTCACTTTCCGCTGTTTAGATGATGTTTCTCTCTAAATAATTCAAAATTTGGTGACTGTGTTCAACTATGTATCCCATCGAACTTGAATTAAAGGATACAACAGATACAGTTATGTCTGCCTCATATCTTGACCTACATCTAGAAATTAATAATGAGGGTAGGTTGAAAACAAAATTTGCGACAAAAGAGATGATTTCAGCTTCCCATCATATATTCATATCACGTTGACCGTTATAGAAGAATATCCGTTAAACAGATGACAACGAATATGTTCCAAAACTACAATCCCGTCCCTTTTCCCCGAATGTGACCTACTAAATTAGACTTATCACAGGGTTTCTACTAACATGAGCAAAACGACGGGTGCCACACGTGGAGCAGGATATGCTTACCCTTCTGGAGCACCTGAGATCACCCCAGTTTTAGTGGGATTCGTATTGCTCAGTCTTTAGTTTTCTATGTTGTGTTTTGTGTACTGTTTGTCTGTTGATCTTTTTATTTTAGCCATGGTGTTGTCAGTTTATTTTCGACTTATGAGTTGAATGTCCTTTGGGTATCTTTCGTCTCTCTTTCAGCAGAATGAGTGTGTGTATATATATATATATTAATATAAGCAATGTTGTCAACCAAAACTTGTACATAAAACAATTAAGATTAGAGACATTATTCTCAACGATAAATAAACTGTTGATATAGAGATATGTCTCGCCTGTCGGCAGAAAATTCAAAACAAGACAATCTGATTGACAGCAATATTGCTAAGCAATTCAAAGTCGCAGGACCATGCATGCCCTATGGTGCAGGGCCTTGAAAAGTTGTCAAATTGGTATGTACTGATAGTAATGCAACTTTATACACACTATCATTGATCTATCAAAAGTAATTCCTATCTAACTGACTTAAGCAGAAAATTCAACAGTGACATTTATAATTAATTCAAAGTCACTGGACCATAACTTAGGGCGCAGGGCCTCGAAATAGTCGTCAAACTGATGTGTACTGATAGTAATGCAACTCTATAGAAAATATCATTGATCTACTAAGTATCACAATTAGTTCATATCAAACTAACTTAAGCAGAAAACCTAACATTAAAATTGCTTATTAATTGAAAGTCGTTTGAACATGACATAGAGGGCAGGGCCTCGAAATAGTCATCAAACTGATATGAACTGATAATATTGTAACTTTATAGGAAGTAAAATTGATCTATCACAAGTAGTTCATATCAAAAATAAAATCACAAAATACTGAACTCCGAGGAAAATTCAAAAGGAAAGTCCTCAATCAAATGGCAAAATCAAAAGTTCAAACACATCAAACGAATGGATAACAACTGTCATATTCCTGACTTGGTACAGGTATTTTCTTATGTAGAAAATGGTGGATTGAACCTGTTTTATGGCTAGCCAAACCTCTCACTTGTATGACAGTCGCATCAAATTCCATTATATTGACAACGATGCGTGAACAAAACAAACAGACACAATTCGTAAAATGTCAAAATAGGGTTACAGCAGTCAACATTGTGTTATCATCTTAATCACTATAAAACAAACAAATTTTAGGAAGAAGCATACATCAAATTTAACATCCTCATTATGCTTATATCATACGATTTTATATATCTATGTAAAATCCACCTATAAAGGATGGAAGGTTTTAAGTACTGGCGTAAAATCGCGCGTTTGAAATTCGCACAGGTAGACATAAAATAATTTTGTCGTTCAAAGTATAAAGAGATACATAAATACAGAGTCACGTAAAATGGACATAACAAAAACAGACTCAGCAGTAAAACCAATATCAATAAATAAAATAATAGTGTGGTTCAAATTATGACGGATACACAAGCACAGAGCCACGCCAAATGTATATCACAAAAACAGACCCAACAGTAAAATTGATATAAATAAATAAAATAATTTTGTCGTTCAAAGTATGACAGAATACATATGCACAGAGTCACGTAAAATAGATATCACAAAAACAGACTTAACTGTAAAAGCAATATTAATAAATAAAACAATAGTGTGGTTCAAACTATGACGGATATAAGAGTCACGCCAAATGTATATCACAAAAACAGACTCAACAGTAAAAGTAACATCAAAAATGAAATAATTTTGTCGTTCAAAGTATGACGGGATACATAAGCACAGAGTCACGTCAACTGGATATATCAAAAACCGGACTTAACAGTAAAGTAATATTAATAAAGTCAAATAAAAGAATACTATAACACGTTTTAAAGATGATAAACAACGTCAGTACGCAAAATCTATACTACAAGACCATCGTGTATTATTTGTGAAGTTGATACGGAATATTTATCAACAAGTTCTTGGTACCTTCCGATGAACTTTTTAGAAAAAGGACAAGACGTTCTTTGACATACCCTGGTTCATTAACTTTCTGCCCAGACACTAGTGACGTTTTACAAAGTCTGAGTAGGAGCTGCAAGCTCTTGAATACCGAATATGTTGGGAAATGTATATCCCATATGCAGGTGAAGTTGGTATATTGCTACTAAGGTTGGGGAAATTGATAATTTCAAAATTAAAATCGTCTCGTTTGTCATAGATTCTGGTTCTGAGATGACTGTGTATGTCAAATTCGAGGTATACGTCTAAAATGAGGCGGATGAAGCCGTGTCTGTTGTTTCTTTAATTTCTAGTTCTGGTGGATATATTAATGGAACCCAATCAAAAAGTTCGGATTGTTAATGGAAAGAACATCATCAATATATCTGAAAGTGAAATTAAATAACCTGGCTTCTTTGATCTTCTTGTTTTTGACAAGTGTCTGAATGAACTCCGATTCATATGAAAATAAGAAGAGGTCGGCAAGGAGAGGCGCACAGTTCGTTCCCATAGGAATGCCGACAATTTGTTGAAAAGTCTACATCCAAATTCAACAAATATGTTGTCAATAAGGAACTCCAGCATACTGATCACTTGTTCCTCTGTGTAGCATGTTTTACCCTTTTGTTCGCTATTAACAAAATATGCCTTATGGTATCCCAAAGTAATAAATTTATAGCGTATGCTACCATTTTTATGATGAAAAGTATTGTGGATTATTTCTTTTAGACGGTTTTCAATTTCACATGGGGAATGGTGGTATACAAGGTAGAAAAATCAAAAGTTTTGATAGAACTAATTTCAGAAAAGACCGAGATTTAAAGTTATCCGGAAGTTCTTTAAAGTTTTAAGAATCCACATATGGTTAATACCACTACGCGAGTAAACCGTTTCACAGTATTTCTGAAGACCCTCTTTCACTGCGGACAGAATTTTAGTCAATCTAATGGACAATTCTTTATCAAACTAACTTAAGCAGAAAACTAAACATTGAAAATTGCTAATTATTTCAAGTCACTGGACCATGACCTAGGGACAGGGTCTCGAAATAGTCGTCAAACTGATATGAAATGATAGTAATGCAACTTTATAGAAATAAAATTGATCTATCAAAATTAGTTCCTTTCAAACTGACTTAAGCAGAATACTTAACATTGAACATTGCTAATTAACTCAAAGTCACTGGATCATGGCCTAGGGGCAGGGACTCGAAATTGTCGTCAAACTGATATCGGCTGATAGTAATGCAACTTTACAGAAAATATCATTGATCTATCACAAGTAGTTCCTATCAAAGTGACTTAAGCAGAAAACTTAACATTGAACATTGCTAATTAATTCAAAGTCCCTGAACATTGGGTGCAGGACTTCGAAATTGTCGTCAAACTGATATCTACTGTTTGTATTGCAACTTTATAGAAATATTATTGGTATATCAAAAGTAGTTCCTATCAAACTGACTTTAGCAGAATTTTGAATTTTACAGCACCTCAACTGGAAGAAGAACTTATGGTTATCAGGTTATGGATACAGTTGAGGACATTTGCCAGAAAATGAGTAATACGCTAGCCAGATGAACCAAATCTGGACACATTATCTGAGTGAATCAAAACTTCATTCTTGCATTCAAAAGACAGACAATGAGCATACGAGTTTCTTCCTCTTTGAAAGCTCTCAACCCGCGAGATCATCAAACCTGGACAATAGTGTAACAATACAGTTAAAAACAAACTATCAAAATATATTGGACAGTGGGGACATGCTAGTGATACAGTAGTTGAACTACTTAGACCACTCGCCTACTGAGGCCCCTTGACATCAACATATGTATCTGAAAATGTACATGATGTTAACTGATCATGCATTTTATGGTCATGCTGAGATGAACTTGGAAGGGTCAATACTCAGGATGTTAACATTGATTATGTACTAACTAGAGTTTAAATTACAAGTTATAAGCAGAGTATAAATTATAAAGCACAAACTGAGTTAAGATTATAAGTAAACGCCGATTTTAAATAAAACGTTATGAGCAAAAGGTACAACAAAATACAAAATCAAACGTTATCAATCAAAGGAACGAATGATTGATTTGATTTGATTTTGGTGTTTTAACGCCACTTTTAAGCACCGCTTTTGGGCTATTTCGTGGTGGCCAGTTTTATTGTTGGAGGAAGTCGGGTGCCCGGAGAAAACCACCGACCTTCGATAGGAAAACTGACAATCCTAGTCAATTAAGATTGAGTCGAGTGCACCCGCACGAGCGGGGTTCGAACTCACAACCTCAGTGTTGACTGGCTAGTGATTACAGTAGTAACTACTTAGACCACTCGGCCACCGAGGCCCCTATGGAACGAATGAAAACAACTGTCATTTTCCTGACTTCGTACAGGCATTGTCCGAAGAAAATGGTGGGTTAAACCTAAACTAAACCTCCCATATGTATATACTTTTACTATAATGACAAATTGGTTGAGCAACACAAACAGGCATCGTAGGAAAATGTGACAATATTTGGGATCAAATGAAGATAAAATGGTTAATTATATTGAGGAAGAGATAAAAAAAAAAAAAAGAAATTCAGTTTATTGATTCATCAAGTTTAGCAAGTAATGAAGTTAAGAAATGGAAACGCATAATATAAAAAGGTTCATAGTTAAGACCGAAAAGAAAGGAGATTGATTGTTTACTGTTAAAGACATATAATCAACAAAAATTATGTATTTTATTCATCTTATTTATATTTTTATATCCTAAAATCATTTTGGT
>JAASAO010000741.1:0-42456 GCA_017311375.1 Mytilus coruscus
TCTGATATTACTTTATGTTGTTTTATTATTACTTGATGATATTTTGTCTTTACTTAATATGGTTTTGACATTCGTAATGATGTTTTGATATAACTCAATATGGAATAGTCATTCAATGATATTTCGATATTACCGATATGGTTTCGTATTGACTTGATATAGTTTTGTCATTACTCAATATGGTCTTGTCATTACTCAATGTGGTTTCACCATTATTTAATGTGGTTGTGTCATTAGTCAATGTGGTTTTAACATTACTTGATGTGAATGTGACTTAACGTTATGTAGTTGTTTCATTACATGATGTGGTTTTGTTATTTTGTAATGATGATTTGCCTATTCTTTATATGGTTTTAACAGTACGTAATGATATTTTAAAATTTGACGATTTTACACTACATGATGTGTTTGTTTCATTATTTGATGTGGTCCTGTCATTCTTTGGTGTGGTTATCCCATTACTTGATGAGGTAAAACCACGTGACCAATTCGGAAAAAAATATGTTCTACGTTTAAACAGATTTCAATATATCATTTGTTTAATGTGCTTTGGATGGGTATCGCTATCCATTGAGTTAAAGTTCAGTGGTTGTTCAGAGTAATTTAGCATGAAAAAGGTAACCGGCAGACAATAATAAGAAAAAGTATTAAAAAGTTAACAGTATTTCTTACATAATTGGGATATCCCCAGACCACTTTGTCTTGTTGTTTTATCCTAAGTTCTCAAACGGAAGCAGTATTTTGTAATAAATTTGTAAAATATTCCACGGAACCCTATGTCTCGCCTGATATTGCTGCTGTAAGTGTAAAAGCGTCATGTTGATCGGCTGTACATTTATCTATACATTTATCGGTAAAACAAAATTTTAAAAAATGTTTTCTGTAGATGCTTTTCTTGAAATTGAGGAATAACTCCTATACTCCTATACAAGTTTTAAAACACTTCATGGAGGTTTACAAATTTATCATGTCAAAACAGTTTAATTCGGTTTTATTTAACTAAAACAAAACTGTATGGTTATCAACAATAAGCAAAACCCATACCCTATAGTAAGCTATAAAGGTCCGAAATAAAAATGTAAAAACTAGAAACCTAACGATCATAGATGATAGATAGATGATGATAGATAGATAGATAGATGATGATAGATAGATAGATAGATAGATAGATGATAGATAGATAGATAGATAGATAGATAGATGATAGATAGATAGATAGATGATGATAGATAGATAGATAGATAGATGATGATGATAGTGTGATGATAGATAGATGATAGATAGATAGATAGATGATGATAGATAGATAGATAGATAAAGATAGATAGATAGATAGATGATGAAGATAGATGATAGATGAAAGATAGATGATAGATAGATGATAGATAGAAGAAGATAGATAGATAGATAGATAGATTTAGATAGATAGATAGATAGATGAGATAGATAGATAGATGATAGATGATAGATAGATAGATAGATGATAGATGATGATGATGATAGATAGATAGATAGATAGATAGATAGATAGATAGATAATAGATAGATGATGATAGATGATAGATGATAGATAGATAGATAATAGAAGATAGATATAGATAGATGATAGATAGATAGATAGATGATAGATAGATAGATGATAGATGATAGATGATAGATAGATAGATAGATGATAGAAGATAGATAGATAGATAGATGGATAGATACTTTTTCTCTAAAAACTAATTACAAGTTTACAGAGAAACAACAATATAAATACAGATACAATAGTTGAGGTAAACAAATACAGTATGATATTCAAAAGTACAAAATTATAATGGCATACGTGTTTAGTAACAGATAGAAATGATAGATAATAGATAGATAGAAGATAGATGATAGATGATAGATAGATAGATAGATAGATGATAGATAGATAGATAGATGATAGATAGATAGATAGATAGATAGATGATAGATAGATGATAGATAGATAGATAGATGATGATGATAGATAGATAGATAGATGATAGATAGATGAAATAGATAGATAGATAGATAGATAGATGGATAGATACTTTTTCTCTAAAACTAATTACAAGTTTAAGAAACATACAATATAAATAAGATACAATAGTTGAGGTAAACAAAACAGTATGATATTCTAAAAGTACAAAATTATAATGGCATACGTGTTTAGTAAAGATAGATAGATAGATAGATAGATAGATAGATGATGATGATGATAGATAGATGATGATAGATAGTAGATGAATAGATAGATAGATAGATAGATAGATGATGATGATGATAGATAGATAGATAGATAGATAGATAGATAGATGACAGATAGATGGATAGATCTTTATTCTCTAAAACTAATTACAAGTTTACAGAAAACATACAATATAAATACAGATACAATAGTTGAGGTAAACAAATACAGTATGATATTCTAAAAGTACAAAATTATAATGGCATGTGTTTAGTAACATTAAATGAAAGGTTAAACCAAAGAAATAAAAAAAAAAAAAAAAAATAGAGATGGAGACGCCGACGCCACTATCGACGACGAATTATAGGTTTGTTGGGTCTCACCCGCAACATTGATGTCGCAGGCTCGACAAAATCAAACGACTTGAACTTTAATGTTAACAAATGGCACTAAATCAACTCACACTAAAGTTACAGGAAACGGGGAAGGGCTCGGACTTAGCAAAAGCATCAATACTATAAAATAAAATTTTCCGAATTTTTTAGCGTAAATGATCATTTGAACTTATACAAATATCAATCTTTTATTTGTAATCAATTGAACGATCTACCTCCACTAATTGAAAAATAAACTTTTGGAATATCTGTTTCACATTGACGACGGACATGTTCCAGTGGTAACCATAATACCGTCATCTTTTTCTTGAATTGAACTACCAAATAAAACCAAATCACTGGGTAACTTTGTACTTTCTCGAATAACACGGGGGTGCCTTTCTGGAGCATCCGAGATCACCCCGATGGTTTATATTACCCAGTCATACCGATCTATTGAGTCAGCATAATGAAACTGTTTTGTATGCCACCGCAACTGAAAGTTGGGGGATATTTTTATCCCTGTCCGTCCGTCCGTCCGTCCGTCCGTCTGTCCGTCCCATTATGGGTATATAGTTATTCCGCATAACTCCTCCTACAGTTTGAATCCTAGGGTTTTCTTTACTGTCTGTATGTACATATATTGAAGGTGTGCATGTGGTGTTGGTTTTATTTTTATTATCTTTTGCTCTTTTGGGAGATAATTGAACTTTTTTGGTCATTTTGGGGTATAAGCGGTTAAATGAGTTGAGTGCGGGCATCACTTTGTCTAGTTTACATTTTTTCTCGTGGCTGTTACACAAGTGTAACAGTCCGATGTAAGGTTAGGATTTAGCGCTCAACATGTTAAACTCCGCCACGTGCACTTTCTTTATGTACCTGCCCCAAGTCAGGAGCACAAGTTCAATTGTTGTCGTTTATAAATGTGTGTCATTTTTTGTAGATTGTTTAAATATAAATAAGACCGTTTGTCTTTTCGTTTGAATTTTTTAATGGTGCATGGTGGCCTTTTATAGCTGACTATATGGTGTGTTGAAGGCTGTGGTTGCCTATATTGATTTCTTATATCCACTGCATTTAAACTCTGGGGATAGTTGTCTCATTGTCAATCAACCATCTAACTTTATTTCAACTTCTATGTTGCGTTTTGTATACTGTAATATTGTTTATCTTTTGTACGCATATCCCGGAGCCCTCTTTTCGGAATCGAGCAAAAGTCCTTGTTTCGCGATAGAAAATTTAATTACGAACTCATATAAATAGCACAATTTCAACTCAAAATCTTATTAATCTAAATGAGACTTAAATTCTCTTACTCAAACTCAAAAGTGACTCAAATTTAATGGTGTAACTAGAACTCTACCTTTAAATGTGACTCAAACTTGAAGTCCAACTCGAAACTCAATGCTAACTAAAACTTTAATTCTAATAATGACTTGAATTCTGAATCGGAGACTAACTCAAAGTTCTACTCAAACAGTAACCTAACTTTAATTTGAACTCTAATTCGATGGATGGCCACACTCATCCAAACATACAACATAAAATCTATCTAAAAATAGAACAGTTTTTTCCAATTGGTCACGTGATTTTACCTCATCAAGTAATGGGATAACCACATCAAAGAATGACAGGACCACATCAAATAATGAAACAAACAATCATGTAGTGTAAAATCGTCAAATTTTGAAACATCATTACGTAATGTTAAAACCATATAAAGAATAGGCAAATCATCATTACAAAATAACAAAACCACATGATGTAATGAAACAACTACATAACGTTAAGTCACATTCACATCAAGTAATGTTAAAACCACATGGACTAATGACACAACCACGTTAAATAATGGTGAAACCACATCAGTAATGACAAAACCATATTGATAATGACAAAACTATATCAAGTCAATACGAAGTCATATCGTGTAATATCGAAATATCATTAAGTAATGACTATTCCATATTGAGTTATATCAAAACATCATTACGTAATGTCAAAACCATATTAAGTAAAGACAAAATATCATCAAGTAATAATAAAACAACATAAATAATTCAGAGTTCCACATAAGACAGCTGAGGCGTTCCATAAGATAAACGTCTTTAATATTTATTTGCAATAACTGATACAAGTTTACAATATGATAGGTTTAGAGTATGGAAAACACAGAAAACGTAAAGAAATAAAAAGATGGTTATTTTCCCAACTTGTCCCTTCCCGATGGTGTAAAATCCGGGGAGTGGGTGCACTTTCATTTATATAAAGACATGTATGATAATATTTAGTATGTGTTTAGATGCAGCGGAATAAAAATAGTTCGTTAACAAAGACTGTATTAATATAGACATATTCAAAATTTCATCAAACATCATACATCTGACACAGGTTTTATTAAGATATTTGGACTTTTTCGAATTGCTATGCCGGCATTTAGCAAGCAAGCTAGTCAGAGCATTCAGTTACAGACGTCATTGGTGTTGATATGGTCCCTTTCACTTCAAATGCTGGACATCTCTGGTCTTTAAAAACCAAAAAAATATATACCGTACTGGTAGATAGATTTTGTTTTAACAGAACGTTTCTTCATAATGGGTTTTGTGGTTTCACACATACCGCATTATGATTCTTTGACAAGTTGATTCTCATTGTGTTCTTTAGTGGTCGCTAGAATTGGTCGCTAGCTTGATTGGCTGCTAGAATTGGTCGCTAACTTGAGTCTGGTTTATACATAACTAATATAAGACAATGGTGTTGATTAAAAATTACACCATTTTTTTTTCCAGATAATTCATAAACAATAATTTACAAGTTCCGGGTCGATTCCGAATCCAAACCAT
Source organism: Mytilus coruscus (assembly GCA_017311375.1). Lineage (NCBI taxonomy): Eukaryota > Metazoa > Mollusca > Bivalvia > Mytilida > Mytilidae > Mytilus > Mytilus coruscus. Next base: position 5,412 of record JAASAO010000741.1, read on the forward strand.
TAGTATTGTCACATGTAGTTTCTATTTGTTGTGAAAACCAGGACGGGTTCAAACAGAAAGATTTTGAAAGCAGAGAAAACTGTGCCTTATAATCAGATGACAATACGAACACTAAAAATCCAGGCTAAAAATAAGGCATAGGTACTTAATTCAGTCATGGACCCGCGATGTTGCGGGTGTGTTCTAATAAACTGTATACAGTATATAATATGGGATTTGAATAAGCATAAGTTATACACTATTATCATCATACCGTTTGAATGATTTATTCAGAAATTTTTAAAATGCCATGAAACAAGCTTCATTTTGACGGAGGATCTGTGATAATATATATATATAAATATAAACAAGTCTAAATTGAAAACAACGTTCAAACCTATGATTGCGTTGGATAAAACCGCAATTTTATAAGTGTGCATGCAAAAAAATTTCTTGGTAGAGGGTTCTAAATTAAGCACAAACAAATTTTCAAAAAGACCAAAACAAGTGAAAAAGTATATTTTAACAGAACACATTTGACTAGTAGGTCGAACAAAGGATGTTCTTAAACCCTGCTGACTGCCGGGATTGCCAAATAAACGGATCACCAGATGTAACAAAATGGATCTTAAGTATTAATTTAATACCAAACAGAAAACAATAAACTTGCAAAATGGTATACCGCAAACATGAGGTGCAAAATTTGTACACCATATCCGTTTCGAAATTAATGTCTCTTCAGTGATGTTAGGATTCGAACCGGTATTTGGAAGGTCATATAATTTACCTCAATTTAGGATTGACTTTTGAATTTTAAAGAGTCGAAATAGGATATATATATTCGCTTAAATGTATTATAAAAGCATTATCACCATCAAAGTAATTTTGGGTGTTTTCAATGTGTTGAAAAGGTTATATGCCCATTTCATTTTCTTTTAGTACTCTTAGCTTAACTGAGAAAAAAATTGTTTTGTATGGTAATAAAGCTTTTTTAATACAATCGTTAAAATGGAATGGGGTTGTTCGCCAAACATAACATTTCATCCAGACAATCGTTTGCCCACAGGTATGTTAACCCGGGGTTCATTTGTCCCTCTTTTAAAAATGTTAAATGCAATTGCATTAGTAAATGAAAATGGTATTTGGTTTTTTCATATATCATGAACGTGCGGTCACAATGATAATCTTGAATATGATGCTTCGTGCAGAGAGATGTAAATTCTCTACATGTTAAAAATCAAATCCTTGCAACTACTGTTTGAGGTTCTGTAGGTTGCCAGTTGCAAGGCTAAATTTCTTTCCCATTTCAGACAGTGATCCCTAATTTCAAGTGGCAATCAAAATCCACCCCTCATTTTCTGGTCGGCCTACCCAGAATCTTCCTATTGTATTTATTGTTCATTTGTTCCCTGAGCATGAATGAAATATTTGCCATTGCAAATAATGCAAACAACAATCGATCAACCATGTACCATTATACCAAGGGTTTAATATGTTTTTTGTTTTGAAAATTTCTTACGATCCATGCAGGCATCAAATTTTGTTTGTTTGTCATACAAAGTGAAATTTTTAAAAACTAAACATTCTTAAAATTTAATGACAAGTACTCGAAGAATGAAATAGATTGTTTTCCTTCTTCCTGATCAAAATATGGTTTTCATTAATGTTGAGAATCAGATTATTTTTCTAACATAAAAGAAAAAAAATCCATAGGTCATTTAGATATAGTTACTTTAATATGCATGATGTATAAAGTCTTAAAAAAATAGTTGTGATATGATTGCCAATTGCAACGCGACAACTATACAGCACAGTCCTAATGACCATACAGCCTTCTTGTCCTTTTTGGTTTATAGCTCTTCATTATTTTAATAAGCTTTGGATTTTCAAATATTTTGGCCTCGAGCATCACTGAAGAGACATTGATTGTCGAAGTGCCATCTGGTGCAGCAAAATTGGTACCGTTTACGTAGAAACTGCTCAAACAGAGTTATGAGAGGAAATATTAAAAAACACTCCGTAAATTTTGGACACCATCACGAATTGATTGATCTATACGATCTGTCTGTGTCTAAACTAACTAACGAATTTTTTACCCGTCTTAGATTGTGGTTTACCATCTACGTCGTCTGGTCTGCTAAGTACCGAACGTGACCTATTCCCGAATATGACTGTTTTCCCAGTGTGAATTCGCATTGCTATTTGACGTTCTCGGTATTTATACATCTAACATTCATGTATTTAGTTATGATGTTTCGTTTGTAATTCTGGTTGGATTTGTGTTTGTGTCTTATCGTTTGTGGTTTGAATTCTATTTTATTTTCTACATTATGTAAAAGTTAAAATAGTTAATCAGCGAGTTCATTTATATGATTTTTAGTTTAAAGCTACTATATGCACAGGATTGATTTGTTTATGTTGTTACTTCAACAATGAACAAACCCTAACTGTATAGTCTGCTATAAAAGGCCATAACATGAAAAATAATATACAGTTCAAACCAAAAACCAACGTCCTGTTATTATGACAAACAATTTAACAAATTAACAAATATAACAGACTGCAACCAATGACAAACACTGAATTGGGACAGGCACATAAAACACGTGTCATGGTTAAACGTCTTTAACTAAATTTACTTTTCTTCCCAGGAATTCTTCTGGTTTGAACATGTTGAATAAAGAGGATTTATGTCATTAAAAATAGATTTAAGCAATTATTAAAGCACGCTATGAAATTTCCCCCATAACTTAAACATGACACCTCTACATCATGGATTAAATGTTACCAACGAAGTTCTTTGACAGAAAGATGACTATTAGAATCCAGCATATCTTACAAAAATGTACATGTACAATGTATGTCACTCATTGTGGTTTCCTACTTTGCTTACAAACATATTGGTTGAGTAATACAATATTTCCTTAAGACCTTCTACAATATACTGTTGTATTTTTATTTTCTGTTGTTTGTATTAGGATCTGGGCTTTATTACAAATTTTGAAACGGTTTGTATTAGGGGCTGGGCTTTATTACAAATTTTGAAACGACAGGCAATTTGAGATTTAAATTTGATGTTTCATTATTCAGTCTGGTTTTTTTTTATATGATGTTACAGTTCATGATATATTCAAAATTGTGACATTGACAGTTCTACACTAGTATCACTTCAATAGTCCAGTAAGTTTATATTTTGCTACTGTAATTGTAACTTGATAGATATAAGATAATTAGATGACATGTTCGACTTCATCCAAATTTACAGAGAACAGAAAGTCAGACATGTCATAATTTTCATAAAACATCTTAACTCAAAGTCATTTTTCATCTTATGATGAAGATTGAAATAAATTCATAAAACACATTTAAACCTAACAAGTTGTTATTTTAGCATCTGTTTTTGTAGGATCAATGGAAGTAGGTTCTTAATGCTAACGGTATTGAAGACTTGCTCATTTTGATAGGTCACTAGTCTAATTGCACACGTTAAGATAGTCGGTAAGATAAATTCGTTGCATGTGGCTAGTGACGTAATACGGTATGTATGGGGTCACTAGCACCTATGTAACTAATAATACATGTATGTGAGCTGCAATATTTTCTTATTCATGTAGCACCATAGTAAAGTCCTTTATACATGTTGGAATTTTGAAGTAAATACATGATATATGTATATTACTGTAATTTGCTATTTACCTAATGATACAATTCCATGGATTTGACACTGGTCGATCTATATATTAATGCATGTAAGAATATATAAAGTGTACATGCACATTGATTGGTTGATTGATCTATCATATCTATGGTGTTGATCACCACTTTCAATACTCTTGGCTATATCAAGGTTGCTTTTTTTTCAGAAGAAGCCATGCAGAGTACCAAGAGAACCAATAAATCTGCAGTGGCAATCCTAAGACTCAGATGCTCCTGCAATGTAGGGTTTAAACTCACAATCTCAGGGTTGACAGACTAAAGATCACTGCAGATCAATTACGTAGATGACTCAGCTACTAGTACTGAGACCCCCTTACACATTGATATAATGTATAATCTCTGGTAGCTGTAGGATGTATTTAAATAAGCTACACATTTACATGTATCATACCCATAAACCTTTGAACTTGTGGAGATTATTAATGACAACCTTTTAATTTTGGTTTTCCTTCAAAATTTTTATACAGTTTAAAAAGTGGGGTGCAATTACTACTTATTGGTGGTAGGGATGAGCCCTGGAATAACCTATTTCTAACCTCATGATATATGATACGGTAAAAAGTTCAGATTGAATATATATGGTGTATATCTGAATTATTTTTTTCTAAAGATGCAATTAAAACAAGTCATAACTGATTAATATATTTGACAAATAAATTTCTACACTCTATGAAATAGTGTAACAAAGCTAAAGATTGATTTTTAATATTCAAAATATATCAAAAGGTCTTGGTACTGAATGTGCAGCTGCTCACCATACCACAAAAGGATGGATAGAAGTGCCCCTCCCTTTTCATGAACATTATGTTTCAAACATCATTGGAACAAATAAACTCTTCTTTTACATTTACTTTTATTCATAGACATACCTTGCATATTTTTGGCTTGCATCAATTTTTATCAATATGAATGTGTCATTTTTTGGAATTTACAATGCAGTGTACTTCTTTTTTTCAGTGGCAATCTATAAAATTAAAAATGCAAAATCTAAAATCTTAACTTTTATGTTACATTAATATAGATAATGCTTCTTATTTCCAATTTATTAAATGTTACATTTTAAAGACTGGTTCCTCAACAGATATTTTTTCATCTCATTTTCATTTCTTTTTTTTTTTTTTTAAATAAATAGCTTTGATACATTTAAAAATGTATGCCATTTAACCTAATTATATGAAACAGTGCCATTTTCTCTTTTCCATTCGAATAGCCTTTTGATCTGTCACCTCATATGCAAAGCCTACTGATGAGTCCCATTGCATATAATAACATTATAACTAGTGGAAAAGGGAACGAAACTCACAAGGCCAAACAATCGCTAAATCTATTTATTGCATTTTTGTATCATATATATAATTACTAAACATTTTCTCTAACATTCCAAGTATTTAAGTATTGCTTTTTAAACTTGCATTTAATAAAGATTTCAAAAGATTCGAACAGCTTTTAAATTTACTTATTTTTTAAATTTAAGTTTGTCTTTTGAGTCTAGGCACTACGAAATCAAATACCAAATGCAGAGCCTACTAATGTGTTCCGTGGTAAATTATCACATTTTAACGGTATAAATTGAATGAAACTCACAAGGCAAAATAGACGATAAATTTATTCGTTGCATTTTAGTGTCAGTATCAAAATTTTCACTGATATTCTGAAGTGTTGACACTTTTATTTTTTGCATCAAATTTATATTTCAGAGATTCAATAAAAATTTGAGTTTTTTAAAACCTTAAAATACACGTTTGGTCTTTGGGTTTATGCATGACGAAATCAAATATGCAACGTATTTGCAGAACCACATCAGTCATGGTAATTTTCAAATGTTTCTCCTGAGAGTTGTCCGTCATTGGTAATGCTTTGACTTAATTCCTGATGTTTCTACCGTACAACGATTTCAATGTAAAACTGTGTCCACATGTGCCCACCAGACAACACAACATAATTTTTGATTTTGGGTGACAAATGAGAATCCCCTGCACAAATCATTACCAACATTCGCAATCAAACAACACAAGTCTGTGTCCACCTTTATTTTGAAAGAATGATAATCGTATATCAATTTCAACATAAAATGTGTAGATGATCAGAGTTATTTACTTTTGAACACTTATGATAAAATGATTAAATCAAATAAATAGTTCTATATATTTATCTGTATTTTGGCCCTTTATTAATTTTTTAAAGTAAAACTTAAGTTGAAGTGATCTGGATTAGCAAATACATTATACAAATTATTTCAGAAAATATTTTAAAAATAATACTGTACACATACATTTCAAACATAATTTCTGTCTTTGAATGATTAAGTTTGATAACATTTGCATGATTAATATGGACCCAAAGCTAAGTGTGATTATACATTGTAGGTACTGTGTCCAGCGAAATTCACCCTCGAACAATTAGATTATATACAGATATATAATTTTAATCAGGTAATGATTTTCTTCGTTGCTTAATTTGTGTTTTAACAATTTATGTAATTAATATTTGCAACGAGATTGAAAATAATTGCATTTAATTTTATTTCAATATATCGCTAATGAAGAAAAGGTTACTTTTGAAACCGTCCCTCTCATCTCTAATTAAACATAATTGCAGCAATTTGATATGGGTTTTCGATTTAGAAGGCCTATACGTATTGAACGGTTTTCAACATAGAAGTCCTACACATATTGAACGGCTATTTTCCCATTTATCTATGCTGTTTATGTCTTTGAATTAGGCGAATAATGTTAGCATTTTACATTTCAAATTTGATGTTGTTCCTTACGAATTCAATTTGAATCTTTTCATAAATCAGGTAAAACCACCAGCACATTCTCTGACCATATAACCAGTCGGACCTATATACAAGTATTAACAATACCTTTTCTATACGGCTTTTATTTGGGGTTGTAGCAAAGACATTATGTACAAAATTCTTAAATATAAGTAGGCTATATAAAAAAACATGTTTAACGACTACAGCTTTAAAAAAAAATTAAAAAAATATGAGAATATTATATCTCAAAAATCTATATAAAGACACAGAATCGAATAACAAATTTTAAAAAGTATGCAACACTTAATAGAAATGTCAGATAACAGATATTGTTTCCTAGTACATGTAAGTTTGTGTTAAAATTTTGATATTTTTTACTCAGTTCCAAAAATAAGCATGTGACTTTGAGATGAAGAACAGAAATAAAAGCGCTGTTCCTTTGCTTTTCGTGTGTTTTTGCTGTTTATGTACTGATTTAGTTTCATTGATGGATACCCCATATCATTTGTTTTTCTATTTTACGAATAGCACCTGCATTTGAATTTTCTTTATCGTTTTCATTACATGGTTCTGATTTTATTTTTAACTTTTCAAATAGTTTAGAAAACATATATACAGTGTCTCATAAATCCACTTTGGTTGAGTTTCTATCTTATTTTGTTACTGTACGATTTATATTATATAATTTGTATATAACTATGTAGAAAAAATATGATGTGTTTCAATACAATAACTTTTTATTATTATTTTTCTCTGTATCTATCAGTGGTATTAAGCGGTAAGACAATGTCAGAGAACTATATTACAAATTCTTATCTAAATTAAGTGCATAAAGGTAGTGGATCACTAATCACAAACATCATTATATATATCCAACAAAAAAGGCATGAACGATGTTGGTTTCTGTAGAAGGAACCTTTAAATGCAGCTGCATTTAGTTTACATAGATATAAGAAGATGTGGTATGAGTGCCAATGAGACAACTCTCCATCCAAGTCAAAATTTATAAATGTAAACCACTATAGGTAAAAGTACGGTCTTCAACACGGAGCCTAGGCTCACACCGAACAGTAATATAAAGGGCCCCAAAATTACTAGTGTAAAACCATTCAAACGGGAAAACCAACGGTCTAATCTATATAAAAACGAAAACGAGAAACACTTATGAACCACATCAACAAACGACAACTACTGAACATCAGTCTATTAATACGTGTTCAATAGGATGAACAATCAATCAACAATCAATCAATCAATAGGATAAACCAAAATTAAAAATGTAAAAAAAATTTATTTCTGCTTACGAAAAGTCTTTATCTTAAGTATCAATGAGAACTTCTCACTTGAAGTTTACAACAAAGTGTTGAAGTTTTAGAATTGCTCTTTAAAAAAGACTTTAAAAACCGGAAAAAACATAAAATACATATTTTTTTTACAATTATTTTAAGTGAGAAACTAAAATTGTAAGTATTTGAATTTTACTAAAATGCAAAGTTTAATTCAATTTGAAAACAATCAACACGAGACAACAGACTTTGTATAAACACAAATACATCGTTTTGAAGTACTTTTTACAACGACACTTTAATGTAATTGTAAATTTAAAATTCATACAGGTACTTATGAATGATACATGTATCATGACACAATAAGATGGTTTAAAACATATATCTAGCAAACAGTCTTATTTATAGCAAGCAATAGTTTTTGACTTTTGGACATAAATTAAGGTACATGTAAAACAAATAAAACTATATTTCCCAAACAATAACAATAAGTTCAAAAATTCTAAGCATCGAAAGTGATCATAATAGTTTTATTTAAAATTAAGATATTAATAAATTGTCAACGAGAACAAGCGTGTATTTATGTTATCAATGTGGAAGAATAGATTTAAATTGTTTTATATTGATTTCGTACAATGCAACCTAACAACATCGCATTGTAGAAAGACAGAGTTTGAGGGTCTTCAAAGCGGACTGCAATTTTTTTTTCTGCGTGTTGTTAATAGCTACCTTATTAAAAGTGTCGAAACTAAGACAAACTTGCATAGCATGATACGATTGTATATGATATAGTTGACTCTTGTTATCTCAAACATTTTTGTGTCCAAATTCGTATTATTCCAAATTAACATGTTTACTAACATTCCGTTTTGAGATAACATGTTTGTTTAAGACTTAATTTATGGGAAAAATGTCAAATCCAAAGCCTCGTGTAGAGTGGTGACACATTCTTTTCCCCATTAAAGACTCTTTACGACATCTCTTTGAGGGTTCGAATATGGCCTATTGCAAGACAAAATGTCAGAACATAACTACATGTATGTTTAATAGTGTAAAATAGTTCTCGTCCTGGATATGCATGATATGTTTGCCTTTGGGGTTAAAGCAAATAAACAATCACTCAAGGTCATAAATCAAGTAATAATTTCCAAATTTCGATAACTGTTGATACCTCAACTATAATTCATGCTTCATGTATACACCCTACCTTTTGTTGACGACCATTTGTTGACCTGAAGATATCTTTGTTTATGCATTGTCAGGTTGGTGTACACATTTACTAAAAGGCTTTTCGTTGAGCGTGCGGTCTTGGGCAATGGCCAAGTTGCATGCTAAAATTGTTTTGCCCGAAACTGAATACATGAAACAGAGTACCAGACCACTTTTGTCCAGTGTCTTAACAGGCGAAAGATGCACCGAAAACAATAATACAAATCAAACAAAATTACTTTTAAGAATTCAAAAAAAAAATAATACTTAATTAGACATGTCAGATTCTGTGTCTGAGAGAGCACCAAATATTTCGCTCTTGTGCTTATATAACAAAGGAGAAGTTTGAGTTTTATTAATTCCGTCTTTCTGTCTTGCTGGACGTCCACCGTCTCTACCTCTACCCTACAATTATCTCTGTCCATTCGACGGGCCAATCCTTCTCTAGCGTCATTATTGTCGGAAGATGTCTATCCTGTCCATCATTATTCTCTAGAAGACGCCTCCCGTCATTGAAGTTCGGTAGAGCGGATGTTCTTTCTAGAATGACCATGCAAAGGGAGGTAGACGGTCGTTCTGTAGACAGGGCTGTCATATGTCTTCTATTATCTCGAGCTGATGCGATCTTGTATTAAACAAACCGACCAGGACTTGTCATATTTCTAGATGAAGATGGTCGCTTGTAGGAATTTTCTATCGAGGCCGAAACATTTTGTGTTAAGAGGACCAAGTACACAGTATTGAAGCTTGAAAGGTCAGATGTTGTTACTGGTGTTGTTATACGAGATTTTGTTACTGGTGTTTTATACGTGATGTTGTTACTGGTGATGTAAGGGAGTTGATGTAGGTAGGTGAGGTGTTGCAAGGCGAGGTGTTGCTATTGATGTAGATATGCTGTGTAGATTACGGTTTTGATCACTTGTTATTGGCGATGCAGAGTATGCTATTGTGAATGGAGATGAAAAAGTAGAAAGACCGTCACTGCTATTGCAATCAGCAAAAGGTGAAAACAAACAGTTGTATGAAGGGTAGATGGACGATTTGTTGCTGCCATCGGTCTAATATTTGTGTACGATTCTCTAGTTTGTGTTGCTCTTCTTGGTATATGCGAAACAGTTTTTTAATTATAAGCGGTGATTGGAGTCTAAGATAAAGGGCTGATATTCTCAGGCATTGGAACGGGGGTTGGTGACATTGATAAACGGAGATGAAATATTTACGTTTGTATTTTGTGACGGCAAAGAGGACACATGAGAAGAAGTAGAATGGTGGAAAAATTAGTATCATTATGTGAGTGCATCCTGTCCAATTTTGTTGTTTAACTGTGTGGAAACGAGCGAGTAGTCGAAACATGCCTGGTTTCCTTATCTGCAATTGAATGCAGTAATAGTCTGAGAAAAAGTATGAATAAGTAAAAAATGGTAAATTTTAAAAGTAGTTACAATGATATGCATCCATTCAAATTTAAGTTTAATTCTATAATAATAATTATTATTATTATCATTAATTATTATTATTAAATAATATTATTAACAACAAAGATATCACTACATCTTACCACATACAGTAGTTTTACAATTTCTTGTGTTTGCAACAAATTTGTGAAATCTACTATTTTTAAGCATACCATGAAGTTAAGGCACAGTTTACTTAGAAATTTCGTTTTAGTAATGACAAATGACAACAATCAATCTAAGATAAGTCAATTTCTCATTGTATTAAGAAACTGAAATTCAGAGTCATTTTCGTTTTTAGTTCACATGACCTAAAGGTCCAAGTGGGCTATTCCTATCACTTTGCGTCCGTCATCCGTTAACTTTCACAAACATCGTCTCCTCTGCAACTTCTGGGCCAATTATAACCAATCTTGACCAAGATCTATAAATAAGCCAAACATGGCCAAAATCGCCAGTCAACTTCTTACTGGAATACTTGATCTTAATGATGATTTTTACCAATTTTGGGGTTTGGTCTGTTATATTGAAAACTATAAAAATAGACATAAATTATCAGCAAGACAAGATCTACACTTAAGTTTGTTTGCTGCAATCGTTAGCAGACTCTTTGTAGGAGTTAGTGATCTTTAATGACGATTTTATTTACCCTTTGTGTGTTTTAGACAAAACTAAAGAAGATAGAGAGAAACTGTCAACAGAGAAAAAATGATCATCAATGCAAATTCAACATGAAAGAGATTTTCGCCTTGCATTCTATTATAAACTACTACAACTACTATAAGCGTCCATTGTTGAAGGCAGATAGACCTCGGTGAGCGACTCATGCTCTTTAAAGCATGTTATTTTTTCATGTGAAAAGATACACATGACTTCAGTTTTCCAAAATTTGACAATATTCATTTATTTATTTATTAAATATTCATTTGAAATTCAAATTCTCATAAAATTTGGTGTTTGTGACGTCAGAAATGTGTCAAAATGTTTAGTCTTAAAGAAAGGTTATATGCAATAGAAATTTTTCTTTTCTTATTGAATGTAGTTTAGTTTGGTTTATCATAGGTTTCGTTTCTAAACTTCCAGAGCGTGCATTTCCTATCATAATTTCCTTGATATAGGGTTTGCTGCTCACAAGGGCTATTAAACCAAAAGCTTCAAACGATGAAGTTGAAATCATCACTTCGACAATTTTATGGACGCCAGCAGGAGTTGGTTGACCGTTATGGAATATCTGTTTCTCAGATGACGACGGATATGTTCCAATTGTCGTTACCACAATCGGGTCCTTTTTTCTCGAATGTGACCTAATGAATTAAACTTATCGCCGAGTTTGTTTACAAAGCAACCGACGGGTGCCACATGTGGTGCATGTTCCCCCTTTCGGTGCACCTGAAATCGTGTTGATCAATCTTAAGGTTTCTATGTTGTTTTGTATTTTTTGTTTGTCTTTCGGTATTTTTTTTTTGTTTTTTGCTATGGCGTTGTCGGTTTATTTTGGGTGTCCCTCTGGTACCTTTCGGCTCTCGTTTACAAATTTGTAAAGTAACAGCCAATGTAGATATTTTGCATTTAAACGAATTTCTTGTTTTCCGAAATTACAAAAATTAACTTTTCAGATTTTCCCAGTCTGGACACTATATATAAACAAATGATATCACCCGCCATAAGTAATTAAGTCATTTGTCACAAAATTAAGATAAGTCAAAATGAATAATGGTGCATTAGAAAATGAAAGGATATGGAGTAAATGTACATGGGACAAAATCGCACACAATACATAGAAAAATAGAAAATTATCAATGAACAGGGCTTTTATTCCTGTTCTTCATCTTGACAGTTGATGTAGGGTCTTCAACAATGAACAAATCATTTCCCTACAACAAGGTCAAGACAGCTAACGTCGACTTAAGCGGTTATTGATGAAAATAAAGTAATTTTGAAAGACATCGATCGCCGCTAAAATATGCATTGAAGTTACACATGTCGGGAGCGGTCAATGAATAACATAATTTATAATTACGGGCGAGGTTTTTGAACATATATTTGTCATACATTGCCCAACAAAAGACCAATAATTTCGAAACAACAAATGATAGACAATAATATAAAACTAAACAACAAATGATAGACAGCACGGGGCACATCGAAATATATGTAAAAAACCTAGCAGTTTAAAATAGTATGAAAGGGCAATATACAAAACAGATGACCAGACCAGTATTTTGAAGAAATTTAACCAAACATGAAATTTTGACGGTGTATTAATATGAGAAATTCTCACATGAACAAGCACACCATAACTGTAAATATTATAAGAGCATACACCTCAAGCACGAAACGTTCTCCTCCACAGCACTAGAGACAAACTCTAGAATCAATAGAAAATGAAAGGATATGGAGTAAATGTACATGGGACAAACTCGCACACAATAAATAGAAAACATAGAAATTTTCAATGAACAGGGCTTTTATTCCTGTTCTTCATCTTGACAGTTGATGTAGGGTCTTCAACAATGAACAAATCATTCATACCCTACAACAAGGTCAAGACGGCTAACGTCGACTTAAGCGGTACTATTGATAAAAATAAAGTAATTTTGGACATCTATCGCCGCTAAAATATGCATTGAAGTTACATGTCGGGGAGCGGTCAATGAATTACATAATTTATAATTACGGGCGAGGTTTTTGAACATATATTTGTCATACATTGCCTAACAAAAGACCTAAATTTCGAAACAACAAATGATAGACAATACATATAAAACTAAACAACAAATGATAGACAGCACGGAGCACATCGAAATATATTGAAAATAGCAGTTTAAAATAGTATGAAAGGGCAATATACAAAACAGATGACCAGACCAGTATTTTGAAGAAATTTAACCAAACATGAAATTTTGACGGTGTATTAATATGAGAATTGACTGGTTACCCTTAACACTGGTCCATTATTTTGCCTTATCGTTATTTTGGTACATGTCCGAATTTCTTGATTTCCATACATAAAACGTATGTTCAAAATGCAAGATTCCAACACTGTACGTGACCACTTCACCTAAAATTCGTACGCAATGAAAGGGAGAGAACTGGACTACCGTCTTGACGATTACTATTGTTTTGTGTATATGCAAAATACTCTCATTTGACAAACGCTTTTTGGTAAGTTAACCGTCTAAACAATCGGCCAATATCTCTGATTTTGTAATTTCTCAAAAAAATATTTTTACTCCGAACACGCTTAATCAAATCAACTTTTTTGTAAAAGTACATATTAAGTAAAAAAATAAGGAGATGTGGTCTGATTGCCAATGAGACAACTATCCACCAAAGTTCTAATGAAGTTGATGTAAAATTATAGGCAAACGTACGGCCTTCAACAGTGAGAAGAACCCACACCATATAGTCGGCCATAAACGGCCGGGACATGAAAAATTTGAAACAATTCAATTGCGAAAACTCACGGCCTAATTTTAAAAAAAACAATTTACGAAAATATATGACAGAACATGAACCAACGAAACAACTGAACTACAGGCTCCTTTCTTGGGACAGACACATAAAGAACGTGGCGGGGTTAAACATGATTGTGAGCACTCAACCCACCCATTAAGTAGACTGTTATCTGATACCTCAAATCGGCATCTGTGTCTTTTGTTTATATGCCATCATCCGCTAAATTTTTCTCGCACCTCATTTCATCTTTTCATTGGCTCTTCACAATACATTGTTAACTTTGGGTGGACAGTAAATGTCCATTAGCTCTTAGGTCGATTACAATATCTTTATATGATCCATTGCTGGTCAGATAGCTGCTAGCTATAAGAAGAAATTCGATTTCTCAAACCTAACACTTCAATGATCGACCAGAGTTTTCAAAAATTTCATTAAATTATATCAAAAGATACAAATATAATTGTAGTTTTCGAATGGTTTTAGTTTATACCATGAGAACAGATATAAGACAGAAACTGTAAGGATTATCCAACTGAGATTCTTAAAGTCATATACTTGGGAGGTATTATACTGCTCGAAAACAAGTTTACAATCAGTCAGTTTGTAAAGATTTCGTTTTCAGTCCGTCATGATGGAATTTATATCTGTATGATATCTAAATATAGGCCCTTTATCATAGATTTTCGTCGATTACTGATAGCGAAGGGATATTCTAAGCCCTCCGTACATACTGAAGAAGAAAAACTTCCGTGAAGCATTTTTGCTAGAATTGTATCTATACAAAGCCTAAGAGTAAGTCCAATGTTATAGACATAGAAAGGTGATGAAAAGTCTAATGATCATTTCAGTGGTCACTGGTAGTCTTTTGCAAGATAATTTGACTAACAGAGATTTGAAAATGTCTGAACTTTCTATAATCTTAATATGTTACTAATTGTCCATATTTTATTTTTCTAACGTTCAGCGGCAAAGTAAATGCATATTTAGGACAATGAGATGTTAATGTGTTATAATTATTAGCCCTGCCTAATACTAAACTGGCACACTCAGCCGGAATGTAAACGTGCTCGTTCACATTGTAACAGTCCGCAAGAAGACATGTCAACCTAATCGAACACACTATTCTGACTGCGAGCCGATCAGTCTTTGCTATTACTGCTTAATGCCGCTTGCTTAGCGGTGAAGCAGCAACCATCAATTTGAAATTATTTGGTTTGATCTGACCGGGGTTCGTACCCACGACCTTTCGCATAAAGGCGAACACGACACGCTATTACAAGACTGCGATGCGCTCTATCTATGCGTGTCTTGGGTGGTCATGTTTTCTAAAAAGTATTCTGGATTATGTTTTTATTATGAAGATTGGTAAAATATAAAGAGAGTCGTGGAAACAATAATTTACGATCATAAAATAATTCTTACATGAATTTTTTTAATCCGATTTAATGAGTAGAATATAAGTTCCTAGAATTCTTTGGAATATCCATTTTCGTAATAAGTTTTCTAATGAATTTTTAGTATCGAACCGGATGCCAGCGGTGAGTACATGTATAGTAAGCTTCAAAAAGCCGAGGATGACAAGATGTGAAACATTGAAGGAGAAAACTAACGGTCTGACTTTATACTACAAACAACAAAAGACAAATATGACAGTTGCATTTTCGATTTGGGAGTTGAAATCTTTGACTTAAATATCCAAATTGTTTCAATTTCAAATTTACGAACAATGCAACATCTGAACTTCTGGAGGAAGACATGCCATCATCCCCGGACACATTATTCTGACTCGGAGATCGAACCCTGACCGTACTATATTCTTTATATCGTAACAGTGGTTGACAATAGTTGCTGTTAAAAATGCAACTGCCATATTTGTGTTTCGTTGATTATTGTAGTACAAGTATACTGTATACATGTATCCATTTAATGAAAATTCAAACCGACAGATCTTCTTTGGAATTGGACAAATGTAGGATTGTGAGGACTTCTTAAGTGATGCATGCTTATGACATTTCCACAATTTTCAGAGTTCTTTTTCTCGATGTTTCGGTTGTAACATTTACAAATTCAACGTTTTTGATAAGAAAATTTAAATTTACACTTTGGATAGCCAACCATTATAATAAACACCTATAAAGGCTGTCAAAAGTAAATGCTGATTTACTATAATGTTCCGTTTGTATTTGGTCCAGTGTTTTCACATTTGGAAAACAATTTGAAAGTTAGGATTGTGACCCTATGGGACTAATCGCAAGTTTCTTGGCTGAAAAAAAGCGAGACCAAAATTAGCTATCGTTGCATGTAGCAGAATGTTCGAGGAATGCATTGAAAGAACATTTATTAATCGTGATTGAAAAAAGGACCAACGTTGGCTATATATATATTACTAATTGGATAAGATTAATCAGTGCGATCCTGTATTGAACGCCATAGCTGTCTTATATATATTGCAAAATCTTATTATATGCTGTGGGAATCATATGATGTGGATTTATAATCTTAAGCTGTGGTTATTTAGTAATATGCAGTGGTTCTGTTATAATATGACGTGGTTCTATTATTATATGATGTGGCTTTATAATCTTAAGCTGTGGGTATTTAGTAATATTCAATGGTTCTGTTATAATATAACGACAAAATACTGCCTTGAACTCAATTTTGGTATAAATATAAAAAGCCACAATTTGGTTCTTAAATGGATATTTTTAAACACCTAAAGCTAGGTAAAGCCTATCTCTTGATATAGGCTCTTAAATTCGGCAACTTCTAGAGACCGACCGTGCTTGGGCTGTATAGCCAGTCAAGGTCGCTAAACTCTCATTATCCGTTTAGAGATTTTCTGAAAATACGATGGTTTTGCCTTATTCGAAACTAAAACATTATCAAATATAACTGGTGGCCTTCGGCTGTTATCTGCTCTTTTCGGGTTGTTGTCTATTTGACATATTCCCATTTCCATTCTCAATTTTAAAATAACAAAAATGTGATAAACAGTTGTCAGATCTAAATACATTTAACAAGCCAGTGCGTTGATACAGGTTATATTCTACTGAATTTACTATATATATCCGTTATTATTACGTAAATATATATTATATAAGTCCTGTGTCCAGGTGAGAAATAACAATATGTGATTTGTATGTCAGGTGAAAGTGACAACGGGTGGTATGTATACTAAAATGTTAATCGTCTTCCATTATACATGAGGGTGTGGATGGGGTTTATAGAATAGAAAATTATTGACAAAAAAATAAAGAATACAGAAAATAACCAGACAAATATATAGAAAAGAAAATGATGAGGTACTAGAATTTATAGAAAAAATAAAGAATGATCGGCAAAAGGTATAACGAATAGAAAAAATTGCCTAAAATGATAGAATACAGAAATAATGAATCCCCATTCAGACCCTCATAATCTGACGATGACATTTAGCTTTAGGACAATTATGGGCATGCGATACAGTTTTAGACCCACAGTGATTTTTTTACAAAAGTTCACATACAAGCTAATTTTTACAAAATCAATTTGTATATGTAATAAAAATTATATCTTCATGTGCTAAATTTAAAAGACAAATGGGTTTGAATTATTCGACATTTACTTAACATTTCGGTTTCTTGTACATTTCTGTCCTTTGAACAGACATCCTTAACTTTTTTGTTTCAAAAGATAAAGATATATTTCGGTAAAGAGATTAGGAATATCTTTGTTACAAAATTGGGCTCTACATTTGTGTAACAATTCTTTGTTAATAATTAATTTTTGTTAAAAAAATTGATTTAAAGAAAAAAAACAGTATTTTTGTTGTATATTTATCTAGTTAAAAAGTCGGTAACTTCTTCCAAGGATTTGTATAGTCCTTAGTATATACAAATCCTTGCTTCTTCATAAAAGTTGGAACGAATAATCCTCATACAGTACCAAGCCAAATGTCATTTCTAAAAAAAGGGGTCCATATGCTCGTTTTAAGCTAATGGTTAAATCTCGAAAAAATGCATCTTTTCCCGATATTTCACAGTTTGACGTCGCGAAAAATAACATTTTACGGCAGCAATTTTAAATGTGTCGATAAAAAGAACGAATTCTTCAATTATTAAGTATGTAAATTTCTGTCAAAAATCATTATAATCAATTCAATATTTTATTTACGTCTCACCTTATGTATAAAATTACACAATACATTTATAAAAGAAACATTTTGTATACATAAGCCAATCTGTACAGATTTATGAGAGACGATAATCAACTAAAACAATATGTATATAGGTAACTATTATTAAGGTCATCCGAAAATGTGATGAAAAAATCCGAAAAAAAAGATAATAACATACCAATTCAATTTCATGCAATAAGGTTTTAATGCTAAAAGTTTTGGAAGAAAGAGTTTAATGTCTGCTTATTTAGATTAATTCGGCGAATTGTTTTTGTCTGCAAAACGTCAAACAGAGAGAAAAGAGAATCACAACTAATTGAATAAAATGGAGGATTGAAACGGAGAATGTGTCAAAGAGACTACAATCCGACCAAGAGCAGAAAAGGGTGCGTCTAAACACGGCTAAGGACTCCTTAGTGCACTTATGACTTATAATATGCTACTAAGGATTAAAAGGGATGCTATACCATGTAAACAAATTTCTTATCAAGATAGAGATTGATATTTAAAACATAAATTCAAATTTAATCAATAAAAATCACAAATGATAATTGAACAATGCATGTGCCGGTTTTCTGAGATGTTCTTGCCTTTTACGGGGACTAAATAACTGGACAAGACATCATTACAAAAACACGTCTTTATTCTCCATAAACATGCTCATACTTAAAACATCAAAAACAGCATTACGGGTCTGACCTTACACCCTTACCTGGAATAGCCCCGACCTCGAACAGAATTCAACCCTAATACATAACATCCCCCCGCTTAGCAAAAATTTGGATAATTTTTTTCCACAGGTTGAATTCAGTTTAAACCATAATACTATGTAAATATCAATTTATGAAAAAAAACAATCTCCAGTACAATACGACTCCATATGCAAAAATCTTATTGAAATACGTTTGAACTCTTTTCTACAATCTCACATCTTACGCCATATGCTCTAGTAAAATTTGATAACGTTATGAAATCACAATACAATTATTTGTAAAATAGCATCTATATATATGTGAAACAATGTTGTCATGACTGTAGCTGTTTATTATACATCGATAAGAAACCAACAGAGACCGCTACCTCTTTTGAAAATGAGCTTTCCACAATAGGTTTCATCCACCATAAATGTTTCTCTCACTCTCCCCCAACCCCTACTCTCTCTCCAACTCGTGGATCCGTATTTATAGTTAATGAAACACGTTTCAGAAAAGCAACACCTCTTGAAACGGCAATTTATGATTTCTATCACACCGCTACTGACAATATTCCACATGAACATTCATTCTACTGTATCAAATGTACATGCTACCAAATGATTTCCGTTATCATGAACAAATTTGATGAAAATCAGTTATGTGCAAATAGTGAAAACTGATATGCAAATCTTGAATGAATTTACACACTTATTTAAAAAAAAATGGGCTATTCAAGTCAACCAAAAATATAATGAAATGCAATAAATTTGAACAAACGATTAACATTAATAAAGTGCTTCAATTAACAGGTCAAAATTTATCAAATTGTTGGACATCTATACAAGAATACGAATGACGGCGAGATAACCCTCACACAAATAGCAGGTGCAACAGAGATGATGCTGGTGATTCTTTTCTTTTCTTTTCTTACATTACTTTGTTACGCAAACTTTATCTCTGGATACTTATGAATTAGGGCGGTGAAAATCCCACACGCTTATGCAGTTACGAGCAGACGCTACTTTGATCATTTATTTCATTGTAAGCGGCGGAATAATTTCCACCCCAAGCTATAATACACTTAATTTATTATAGGCGGGGCCTTTATTAATAATCTCTTTGGCTTTAACGTTGAGATCAGAAATATCCATCCAACGTGCGTTCTGTGCAGGTTCGCCACAAAGATGAACTAAATATTTATGTGTTCCGTTCACTATTTTACAAGCAAGTATACGTTTGATTTTAACATTGTCTTTGATATGACTATCTGTGGACGATTCAGGTGTCGTAAAATTAGTGTCTCGGAAACGCATGGGTTTTCTGTGTGTCCTTTTAGAACGTCGCACGGGTAAATTATTTTTGATGTGCTTACATCCGGGACATTGGATAATTTATTTTCGGATGAAACAAGATCATTGCATGGACTATCGTTCTCACTGTGTTCCAGTGTTCATCTGATAGTAAATCGTGTTCTACTGTGAACTGATTGACATTTGTAATAACTGGATCCATGAAATAGTTACACTGATTAGGTTTGCGAACATATGCCGGCTTTAGTCTGTTAATATGGATTGACGGGAAAATTTTAGATGTAGTCTGGTCTTTTAATGTATATAAGTGTGGACTTTCACAATTTTCAACAACATATGGTCCAAAATTTGAATTTAAATTTATGTCCTGGACCTGTCGGGTCTTTCTCATGTATAAAGTCGCCAAGTCTTAATGTTAAGTTATGAACTTTTTGATTAGGCGTTCCATCATTGCTGTTTGCGACTTTAGTGCGTGATCCTTTACTTCATTCCGAATAATAGCTAATCTTTCGGAAAATTGTTTAAGATAGTCATGATAATCTTTTGGGATTGACGCTAAATTCAAATCACGAACGTGTCCCACAAAGGAAATTTAGGACGATTGCCGTAAAGAATTTCAAAAGGTGAATATTTTACACTGTCATTGGCAGTTGAATTTAATGAAAATAAAATAGATGGTACCATATCCTCCCAATGTTTTCCCTGTTGAATGTAAGGCGTCATGCGTTCTGCAAACGTTCTATGTGTTCTTTCACACAAACCAAGACAGTGGTGAGTAAAACTCGGTGTGTATTGCTGATTTATCTCCAGTAATCGACACACTTTCTTAATTGCACGAGCGGTGGCTTCCGAACCACGGTCACTGATCAGAGTATCGCAAACTCCATATTGAGATACAAGTTTAAACAAGACTTCCGCAACTGTCAATGCATCTTTGTTTGGTATAGGCTCTGCAACTAAAAATTTTGTGAACGCATCGACGGCTGTAAATATATAAGAGTTTCCTTTTGCTGACACTGGTACAGGTCCGTATAGGTCCATTGCCAAACCTGAAAAGGCGCTTCAGGTGTCTTAAAAGCGACGATACCTGCTTTTGTTTTAACTTGAGTAACTTTTCGGCTCTGACAATCGTGACAACTTCTAATAATCCGTCACACTCTGTAATAATTTCGGAAAATAATAATGTTCTTTTAACATGTCCGCTGTATGTTGAATGCCACCGTGTCCACCTAACGGTGAGTCATGGTACAATCGAAGAACGGTTTTAATAGCGACCTCTGGTAACGGTTGATACGAAGTGAAAAGTTTTGTCCGTTTACACTTTGCTGTACAGTATGAAAAAGCAATCCATCCACCATGTCATAATTTGGAGTTTCAAGCAGAAGTTTCCTAGCAGCTTTCTGTGAAGAGGGTAATTTATTCTGTTCAAAATATGATATAAAAGGTCCAAAGTATGGGTCCCCTTGCAGTTTTGAAAAGTGTCCTTACTAAAATCACCATGTCTAAAAATTTCAATTGAATCAGTGAATTTAACTTGCGTATTGTTCTCACTTGTAGCCGTTTCTGTACTAAGATTAGTTTGGGTTTCGTCACCATCGGTATTTAACGTTGTAAAATTTGAATGATCTTCCTTTTCCGTAGAAATTTCTGTATCCTGATTTTTAGCACTTGTTTTGTGATCGACTGATTCTGACTGATTTTCAGTGTCAATATTTTGAGATGAAGTTTCCGGTATATCACGGTTTCCTGTATCTGCTGTTATATTACGGTCTTCAGAGTCACATTTGTCCGTGAATTGTTGATATTTTATGTAATCTGGTAACTGACTTTTTATTTTGGAAATTGTTTGATCTGCTGCATCGTAATCTTCTGTATCAGCGTCATATCCAAAAATCTAATTGTTTGTTTTGAAATTGTTTACTGCGCTTAAAATGTTTTAAATTCCTAATGGAGTCGTGACTTTGCATTACGTTGTTAACTTCCGGAAGATTGTGTTCTAGAAAATCAGTACTTTCAGAATCCATAAAATTCGGAAATTTAACACGCTTTCCTTCAAATTGTATATCACCAACATGTTCGGGAACGTACGGAAAAAATGGGTCCTCTTGATCAGGACTATCAATACCTTCAGAAGTAGTCAATCGAGTTGACCGAGATAAAGCGTCTGCAACCTGCATTTTTGCCGGTTTATATCGTAGTTCAAAATTGAACTGTTGCAATATTGCTACCCAGCGTTCATATATGGCCCCTTTAAGTTGTTTTTGAAATATAGGCCGAAGGGCCTGGTGGTCCACTCGACAATAAATTTACGACCCTCAAATACATTGCACAATCTAAAATAGCTGTTACCATCCCTAGTAATTCTAATTTTGTAGGTCCGTACGATCTTTGCCATTTGCTTAATGACTTAGAACCAAAACAATTACACTGACCCCTTACTATCGCTAGCTGTCTCCTGATACTGGTAAACATGTATCCTATACCTTTAGAACTGGTATCCACTGCTAAATAAAACTCAGTATGAAAATTTGGAAATGCTAAGATCGGAGAATTTATCAATAAAATTTCAACTTGGTAAATGCATTTTCTTGTTCTGATGTCCAACGAAATTTGGCGTTTTCCGAAGAAGTTTGGTTAGAGTTCTATTTCAGCGCTAAAATTTGGAATAAATTTCTTGAACCAGTTCAATAGACCTAGTGCACGGCAAGTTCACGTACTGATCGGGGTGACGGATATTCTTGAACTGCTGTAATTCGATCAGGCGGTGGTTGTAAACCGTCTTTAGAAATAAGGTGGCCAAGAAACAAACAAGATTTCTGTGCAAAATGACATTTCTTAGGGCCCAATTTTAGGCCAGCGGCTTGTAAACGATTAAATACCTCATGTAAATCACTAAGGTGTTGCTCAAAGGTTTCTGATGTTATTAAAACGTCATCTAAATAACACAGACAAGAATTGAATGTTAAACCATGGAGCACTTTGTCCATTAAAAGTTGAAATGATCCTGGCGATGAACTTAAACCCATTGGTAGGCGGAGAAATTGATATGTACCGTAACAAGTGTTGAATGCGGTATATCGTTGGCTGTCTGGAGATATAGGCATCTGAAAAAATCCTGAACTTAAATCGATATGAGTTATGAAATTCGGGGTCCTGTTTGAGAAAGACTCTGTTAAATCCTGTAATTCTGGTAGTCCATAAAAAAACTGCTGAGACTGAGAATTTAAATAACGGAAATCACAACAAAATCTGAACTGAGAGAGACTGTTTGAAGACTGATTGAAATTGCTATTTTGGCTATTTCGGGACTCATTGGCCCTTTTGAAACTAACACTATGGGACTTGTGATGGGTATATCTTCAGTTTCACCAACCAAATTATTCCTTGTTTTAGCAAATGATCGAGATGATCCCAAGTACTTGTTTTTATCTGGGGTAAGGCGATACGATCGCTGATATTTTGGCTTGAAATCCGGTTTTAGTATAATCTTGTGTTTACGTCCGTGAAACCTAAAGCAGGATTTTCATCTGTTACAAATATGTTGTCATGCGATTTTAAAAACCCTTTTAATTGTCCTTGTTCAGACTCAGATAAATGTTTTGGTATGTCAAAATAGGAGAAAAGTTTGTCCCCTAAGTTCCCCATCTTCACACTTTTCGGTCGAAAACTGTACATTATTAACCTCTGGATTGTCTTTATTTCCTATACATGTAGCTATTAAATCAGAGTCATTGTCAAGTATCTCAAATTTCGCAACAATCACCCCTTGGAATATCAACTATTTCACTTGTAGAATTAAACAGTTTGACAGGCACCAGTTTATCTTTATTTACAGAAACTACCGCTTTCGCTGTCAAAACACCTAATTTAAACAAATAATTATGGTTCGTGCATATTCCTTGCATACCATGTAAAATATCATTATGAACTTTGCCCCATACCATCATCTCAGAATTTGGCAAAACTGACAAACGCTTTTGATTTTTACTTTACAGAAACGGGAACATACGGTCAATTTTGAAAAATCTAGCATTATTTTCTTAGAGACCAAATAGTCTGTGCCTAATAATAACGGATGTGATGTTTGTGAAAATACATGTACTAAAATCCAATGTTTTCCTTGTGGAATTTGTATTTTAATTCGTGAAACACCAATAATGTTAACAGATTGGTTATTAGCTAAAACAATTTTCTCACTAGTTGAATTTACCCATGACTTGTGGGTTTCAGGTATTGAATTAAATAATTGTTGTGAAATTTATTTATTGAGCTTCCCGTATCTACTAGGGCTGCAATTTTCAAATTCAAAATCTGTACAGGCAAATAAATAAACTTATTCCGGCTTTCCATATTTGATGTAGAAACTGCATTTCATCATCGGAAGTTTGAAAATGTTCAGATTGAACAGTGTTAATAAATGACCTAGAAGGCGAACGACTACGACATCTGGCACCTATGTCAGTCCTCCCGAAAGACCGTGCCTGGTGTCCCCCGGGACTGTTCAGTTTCCCGAAAGTCTCTTACAATTAACCGCTGAATGACCATTTTGGTCACACAACTGACATGTGATATCGGAACTGCTAACTCCTTGTCCGTTCCAGTTGCAATAACGTTTAATATGATTTGGCGAACTACAATTGAAACAAAGATTGTTTGTTGCCTGAGGGAGGTAGGTTGCCTGCTGACGACTGTTGGTTGCCTGAGGGGTTGGTTGCCCTGACGACTGTTGGTTGCCTGAGGGGTTGGTTGCCTGCTGACGATAAAGCAAATCGATCGGTACGTCTGTTTGGTTTTGTACTTTCATCAGTTTTAGATGCAGTTAAATTTGGACTGCCTTAGTGAGAGTGTCTATTTGTGACTGTAAGGAGGCGAACTCGGAATTACGTTTATCACTAGGTTTTGCCTGCTTGCCGCAGCTACTTGTAGCTAAGCCTTCCTATACCCATAAGCTTCGCCCATTTTAGCGGCTGCTAATGCCGATGGACTGTCTCTATGGTTACCGGCTCTTACAAAAAATGCTAGTTGTTCGGGTAACCCTTTAATGAATTTAACTAAAATTTCGTGATCAGGTTTTTTGAATGTATTTGCTTTTTCCACAAGTTGGCTTAAAAATCATCAATTGACTGGCCTGACGATAAAGACATGTTTTCAAAGATTTCACTATCAAGCATAACTGTAGGATTTTGCCAGTCTAAATCAACATATTTATCGTTGAACAAATGTACTATAGCTTCCCATGATGCCTTATTTTCAAACGATAGTGAATTAAACCAGGTTAGTGCTGGACCAGTCAAATGTAAATGAAGCGCCGCTATTATGCGGTTGTCGTCCAGTGGTGAAATGTTATGTAGGGTTGCATATGATTCAAACTCAGCAATAAATAATGCAGCATTTTCATGGGGATAGCCGCCAAATTTCCGACAGTTTGCTAGTTTTCCATCGTGTCTGAAATGGCAAATTTGAATTACATGTTGAAAAGTTCAAAGGTAGTTTTGGGGACGGGTAAGTAAATAATTAATATCTGGCTCCCGAAGCTGATTTAGCGACAAAAATTCGTCTGATAGAACAGAGGTTGGTTTTCAAGTTCAAATTCTAGGAATCGACAAGTACTGGGACAATGGTGATATAGAAACGGGTAAAGGCAGTAGTGGGGTTTCAGGCGACTTAATTGATATCAATCCAAATTCGACCTCACTGTCGTACTCGTCATCAGAAAAATTTGCCGAGAGCTGATTTGAAGTCATTTACAAAATTATGTTACCAACGATCAGGATTACCCTATACATGTAGCGAGTAAATTCTCACATACACATTCATAAGATGCCATTTTAATATAAAGAGCAAAATCAACAGTTGTGGGTCTAGCGAGCTAGAATGATATTACGCTTTTTTGTATACTTCAGTCTAAATGTATTACGTATACTTCAGTCGAAATGTATTACGCTTTGTTTAATGCCTTGTGTGGAGTTAATTCTCCATACACTGAACCACTATACATACAACCATGTTCATGTATCAATACAAAAGCAGCGAGATAAATTCTCACATACAAAACTGAAAATCTGTGAAAAACATACCAATCAGTTAGGTAAATGTTTTAATTACAATCTTTATTAAGCCTTAAACAAAGTCTGAGAAGCCAAAGCTTCGCTAGTGTAGGTGACGGATGAATCCCATCTAAGTACAGAGCGAAAGATGTACTATAACTCGTTTGCAGATCGTAGTGCCGCTTTCTGGATGCCAAAATGTCCAAATTGAAAGGTGAGTTTTGTCCTAAAAATTCGTTTAAAGTGATGATGTACTTATTCACTTCTAATAACTGCTCATGTAGAATATCGTTCTTCTTTAAGAACTGGTCGGGGTCAGGGTGGTTATGAAACTTGTTCCACCAGTAAATAGAATAAAACGGAACTTGAAGAAAAATAAGTCGCACTGTTGGGAACTTGTGTATAAAGGTGTAGATATCCCGTAAATCCTGGCAAAGATCTGTTACCACTTGAAAATCAGATGATTTCAAAAAAATATATTTACCAGTCTTGAATGTTAAGTCACAGGTGCCCAACCATATAAAAAGAGTAATGTGTCCTGAAATGTCTTCACAGCTTTTTCTTGCAACCATTGCAAATTCTGTTGTACTGTCGTGCCGGGATGTATCCACCATACAATTTTCCGTTCAGGGTGTTTATCTACAGTCTGATCCTTTAAATACCTTCCCCTGTCAGATAAAACGACAGGTATATTTTCAAAGTTCCCCATTTTCTAACCTCGGACTTAAGTTGGTAAGATTTTCTTCGGCTTTAGAAATAAGACTCATTCGGGTACAAAAATTTCAACAACCAACGGAAATAAAATTGTCTCTGTGTAAAAACCATGTGTTGCCGCCCCTGTCACGCTTCAGTGCACCAAATCGATCCTCGTGGTAATTCACAAAATACTTCAGTTACACAGTATAAAATTGAAGCAAATTGTCAAAAGCGGTTTACAAAACAAATTAATCCATTTGAAGTCCTCCACCATGAGATGTTCTTGCCGTTTACGGGACTAAATAACTGGACAAGACATCATTACAAAAACACGTCTTTATTCTCCATAAACATGCTCATACTTAAAACATCAAAAACAGCATTACGGGTCTGACCTTACACCCTTACCTGGAATAGCCCCGACCTCGAACAGAATTCAACCCTAATACATAACATTTCTTTGATTTTTCCGAAAATCACTGAACCATAAGAACGTGTCAAATTACATAACTGGCAACAATTTTAAAAAAATGAAAAAAAATAATTATTTGGATAAGAAAATAACCCAGACATTTAGATATATTTTCAGTCCGTGTAACGTAAAAGTTAACAATACGAACAATGCCCGAACAATGTACGGACGATGCCCGAACGATGTACGTACGCTTCCCGAACGGTGTACGAATGCAAACGAAACGCTGACCGAACGTTGTACGGACGCTGAACGAATGATGTACGAACGAAACCATGTACCATAAACCATACCATAAACGATAACATAAGCGCCCTTTTATCGTACATCGTATGGTTTTGCGTACATCGTTTCATTGGCGTATACCGTATCGTTTAGCGTACATCGTTTCGTTTAGCGTATATCGTATCGTTTAGCGTACATCGTTTCTTAGCGTGCATAGTTTCGTTGAGCGTTTATGTTTTTTTTAATATAAAACATGAATTGTGTTCTGTTAAATCTTTTATAAAGGTGATAATATACGTAAAATTTAGATTGGATGCATGTTTCAGTTTTAATTAATAATATAATTTAATAAATTATAATTTAATCTGACTCGATGTTGATCCAACATTATTTACATAAAAGTTTGAAAATAAACACTGAAATAAATTTAAACAAATTAAAAGATACAATTATGATTTTTTAGCCGTAGAAATACGTACTTGGTGAATGTGCGGGTAAACTACAGTCTGCAGAGTATTCAGTCAACATTTTTTGAAAATAGACTAAGGTATTAACATTTTTTTTCCAAATGAACAATTCGGCGTTTTGCATTTGCGCCGATTTTTTTTTTTCATTTGCGCCGATTTTTTTACAGGTAAATTACAGGTGAATAGATATAAGAAGATGTGGTATGAGTACCAATGAGAGAACTCTCCATTCAAGTCATGTTATTTTTCATTTATCATTATAGACCTCTTCCATTAGCCACTTGTACAAATGTAATGAATTGTCAATCATAACATGTACATAGCTGTTGTCCTCTGCTCACCACGGGAGACGGAAGAAGGCCTACACCTCCAGACTTTTCCTTGACAGTACCCGTAGTTATTTAGCCTCTGTCTTTCGGACATCTACCACATGGTTATGCTCGATCTGTGTTTTGACAATAGAATCCGTGGTGACTGGCTTTACACGATTTTATGCTACATTTGTAAGATATGTTGTTATGTTTCAGGACACTAACCTTCCGATATGTATGGCCCTCGATGATTAAAGAATTGACTCCTCGGCTCGTTTCAGTGTGCAATATGTCCATCATGTTACAACGAAGTTCCAGAACAATATGAATCAAAATTAACTTAAACATAAATGAACAACATTTATAACCAGGTTTTACCAATGGTATAGTACAGTACATGTACAAGTATTAACTTACGGATTAACTTACCTGTAAATCTAATTAGGAGCAAATATAAAATCGGCGCAAATGAAAAAATGAAATCGGCGCAAATGAAAGAATGAAAATTTTCAAAATCGGGACAATTGTCATACGCCCGAACAATCTATTTTAGATGGAATTCGGAATTAATCTAATGTTCTTACAAAAGTATATTCGAGGTCTTGAGGTGGACCTTTTGTTCAAAAGGTTTGTTAAATATTGTTATGTATTCTCTTTTATAGCATGTATTTTAAAATCGACTGAATAGCAGTTTTATCTATTTTATATTTATAACATTTAAAATGTCCTCCTAATGATACATCTAATAGTTACCACTGGACATTAAACAGCTAACTATAAATTCATTCGTCATATTCTTAGTTTTGTTATAATGTGAAAATCAAATAACATGATGAAACAATAATTATTGCAGATTTTCACTACGGAAATAATGGGAAATAATTGTAAACAAAACCACTCAATCACATCCCTACGCCACAAATTAAAGTCTAGCCTTTTCACATTAAAATACATTATTTTCATAAATCTATTTCTAAATAATTTTAAACAATTTTAAATCAAACGGTCATTTTCTATTTGCCATAATAAAAACAACAAACAAACAATTATTTTCATTTCTTATTTTAAACAGATAGATTTTTTCAATGGTCGGTGCCTGTCAGCATTTGTAAAATCTAACACCGTGTTTGCCAGAAAGAAAGCTATATAGAAAAGGAAAACAACAATGTCTTAGAAATACTTCCAGGCCCTATTTTCTAATTTCTGTTGTAATGTGGTGTAATGCAAAAGAGGTAACTCCTAAATACTGATTTGTACCCTTAAGCATTTGTGGTTAATAACAAATCTATGGTAGTCTCTTTTCTTTACTCGCAAAGTATTCGACTAAATCATGTTTTATTTATGAAAATTGCTCATTGCTAAAGAATGTTAAACATTAATCCCTAGATTTTCAATTGTTTAGTTGTTAGGTTACTGTCTGATCTCGCAAACCTGACATTTTATGGTCATTATTTTTTGCATCCAATTGCACCAATGTGTTAAAAAGATATAAACGCGACACCGTACGAGAGTCGTTATTTTACATAAACTATTAGCATTTTTTTTTCTATAACGAAATACGAAACCACTTCTCGCAATTCGCTCTGGGGTTATTGTGCTTGTCTTTTGACAAAATATGGCCTTGTCTCAAAAACAAAAAGTTTAATATGATATAGAGTAATATATAAAACTGGACTAGAGTGGAGAGTTGGGAAGTAGGAATTCCGAATTTTAATTGAATGTTCTAAATCTTAGTGTATTTCTGATATATGATTGTACAGACTCGGACATTTCTTTGTTTTGCTGAAATGAAAGGTCACCGTCACCAGCAAATAAAAGCAAAATGGATATAGCAGATCTTTCTAGTTTTGAAAACAATATTTCTCTTGCTTCGTTGATAAAGGGCACTTAAAAATAGTGAATACTATCCTCAACAGGATGACCACAGCTGCATGCGGGATTGGGTTTAATATTAATAAGGTTTAAATCTGCATTTGAATTACTGCACCATATTTCTCAACTGTGTATCAATAATATTAAGATTTCTATCATCACAACTAAAATAGGAAGTGCGTACTGTGAATAAATACTCTGTTTACTATTATTTAAAGCAAGTTATCACATATAATACCACGTTAACAATTAGGTTGACAGTGTTTGATAGTCTGAAGGAGACAGCATCAAGGATTTAACATGGAAAAGCTTTTGTTGTATTCAATCTTACTAAAGTATTCTTTATTATATTTAACAGATATATATCCGAGATACGATAATGTAGTTTTCTTTTTTATATCACACTTGATCATCAATGATGGGATAATGTCTACTGAGAGAATTTAACCAGAGACTGGATAACGTAGAAATGACCAATCAAAGGTCACTGTACGGCCTTCAACAATGAGCAAAATCCATACAGCATAGTAAGCTATTAAAGGCTCCGAAATGAAAAATGTAAAATACACGCAACACTGTTCAAACATCACCGCACGTCAAACTTTGAACCGCAGAAAAACCTGATTGGACATTCGTGACAATTTGGCATGCCCTCATGAATTGGCGTACGTCCTATTATTATGAGCAAAGATTTGTATAGTGAGAAGGATTGGAATCTCGTGGACTATTGAATTGCCTGTATTGAAATAAGCTGAGTATGATGAGATTTTGCGAGATTTACCGTGATGCATCTCGTTTGTCGTTTTCGTCCACCATTACAAGTTGAATTTATGTCATTTCAAGATAAACTCGGCGTTTTGTAAGTATAATATAACAAAATTACATGATGTGATACTTTTAAGTGTAAGTTTATGACAGTTCTGATTCAAAAAATGTTTATATCTTTACAAAACACATTATCTGCATCTAAATTTACTATGCATTTTATCTGTTGGTCATCGTAATAATCCCACCCAAATAGGCGGTCCTAACCACAACTTTAATCTCAATCTCCTCCTTCATAATAAGGATTTGTGTTGAGAAACTTGAATTATATGAAATTAATGTGTGTGGTGCGTGCATATTATAAACCATATAGTGTAAGGAGCTTTCGTTGTTGTTATTTTAATGGTTATTTCAGACCAACCGTCAAAATCGTCCCGCGTCAGTGCAAAAAGGGTGGCCTGATAAAATATCAATAAAGTGCCACAATTGATCGATTTCAACAATAAAACGTAATTATATCAATTTATTATAGTTTATTTGTTGTACTTTCTAAAACATTTGGCTTGCAAAATGATAACGTGTGATATTATCATATTTTAAAATACCGCTACGGTTACTAGATGCATCCAAAAGTCGTTATTATGGGCGGGACCAAATTAACATAAATAAACTTCCTGTAATCCCTCGAACGTGATGAAAATGTGTTTAGAATACATAGTTTGCATCTGTCATTTCATGGACATTTACGCCAAAAGGTATTGTTTTCCTTTAGAATTTATATGAAAATGTACTGGGAAATTCCTTTATGCCTTCAAGGGTTTACAGAACCCTGCTTCATCACCACATCAACTGAGTCTATCATACAGTCATACTGCACATAGGTCATAGCATATTTTGGCAGTAGTATATAAAGTGAAAATAGAGGGACACTATTATTTTACAAGTTAAAGGCGTGTTCTTACTATCGTATTTATATTAAGACTGTCTATCTCTCAATCTTTTGATATACCTCAGGCCTGTAACAATGGTAACAGGAGATAGTTACATTTGTAAATGTGTATATATGTGCTTAAAAGTGTGGGGGATAAGGTGCGATTTCAGTCCGACTAATTCAGTTAATGCAATAAAAATATATATTGCCGTCTTCAGGATAAATCACAAGCGCTCGTCCCAGGCCTGTACAATTTTTCTGAGGCTTAACCCGCCCAAATGAATAAAAATAAACTTTATGAAAGACTAATTTTCAGGCTTTGTTGTCAAAAAGTGTTCCACAATACACAAAATCTCTTCACACTCATAAATAAAAACCAAAAAGAAAAGAACGGTCCATGCACATGTATGCAGAATTTGAAAGTAAAATTAGGCACTTCATCATGATCATGTGTTCATCAAGGAGCAGTTATAAAATCTCAACTCATTACTAAAACTCTTCATATTGTCAGGACTCTTGGGTATCTGGGTTCATCATTTGAAATATAAAGAAATACCAAAATAATCAAAATTTTATGTTGTCAGATCATGGTCAAACATTTGATATTCTTGGGATTGCTACATGTCTAAAGTACATAATAAATCCTTGTTACCCCAATACAATCAACCAGTTGTGTACTTGTATAGGACACATAATGTGCCAATGTGGACTTTAAAATTCTAAACTTTTCTGACCAGACTCCACATTCTACATAAATTCATGTCTTGTATTTTATTATATTTGTGATGTATTATGAACTGTGTTATTTTGTTATTGTTCATGTATACCATCAACCCCATGATAACTGGATTAATTTCAATAAAATACATATATCCCAGCATTATTACAGTGAACATGCAAATTACATCTGTTTAAACAGTAACGGATTATACAAAAATGTAACCAAGCAGCGACAGTGCCCAATTATTCGCTTTTAAATTACTGCAAAATTCTCTAAATGTTATTTGATAAAACATAATTATTTTGCTTTTATATATGGACAGCTAGGAGAGTAGCCTGTGTACAATTGTTTAACATCATATTTGCATTAAGTTTTTACTTTCAGATGTAAAACATTGTAAAAGATATTTTGTGTTTTAATAGTACATCTCTCTGAAGACAATAGTTGGTTATGGCTGTGGATAATAATCAGGTAACTACATTATTAAATATATATAATAATACTGATACCAGAATTACTTTAAAATCATTATTTTCACAATTAACGCAAGAATCATACCAGTGTGCCACATCTCTTAATATTTTTACAGAAATTCTTAGTGGAATTCTAGCCAGCTTTGACAGCTTTCAGCACTAGTACTAGTACTGCCACAAAATGTAATTTTAGATTCTTATTTGTTTTAATTTGTAGTAGGCAGGTGTATTTTGTTTTACATGTAATGTTTTATTTTTTGCTTTGAAATTAAATGGATTAAAGTATAATTATTCAGGAAACCCTAATTATATTTTAGTCTTACATGTCTTACAAAAAAAAATGTTTGCTATTTTCAGGATACCAAAGTTAAAGAAAGGAGACATGTTTCATTGTAGTGAAAGTGCAAGAAATAACACCATATTCTGACTTACAAAATGATCACTCATACTGCATGCAATACAGGAAAGGCATCAAACCAAGCCTCTAGAAGACATACATTTGTAGAATGTATTTTCTATGAAGTACATGTCAGAGGATACTTTATATACCAAAAATCAAATATAAATTGTGTCAGCTCCTTTGACAAACTTAAGACGGAAGTTAACCAGAGTATGAAATCACCATTATCAATATGTAAAATCCAACCAGTGACTATATATTTATTCAAATAGTGTCATGAATGGAATTTAAAATGACATGGAAAATTAACATGTTTTAATATTGCTTTGTGTGTGTGAATAAAATTTGTCAGCAAGAACAAACTTTTATCAAGACATCCAGAATACATGATGTCTTCATAGCAGGTATCAGCATTTCTGTGGTTGGGTGTTCCCAGATAGTTTAGTTTGTAACAATGTTCCATTTTTGGTCTTTCATGCTTGGTTCATAAGGAATGTAAAATAATATTTCATGTGGGTATAAAAATAAGGAGATGTGGTACAATTGCTATTAAGACAACTATCAGGAGATCAAAGGACAAGGATGTAAACAAAGACAGGTCAGTGTTCAATAAGATAGGTTTTCTAGATAGGTACTTTTGAAAGTTGATAACCAGTTGATTTATTGGGTCAATGGAATGAGGGTGGGGTGATGTGGGAATGAATATTTTAGCTTGGTGAGAATTAGTAGAAGAAAAATGTTGCCCGTCAAGATGAAAATGAATAAGCTGCTGCATTTCTGCCTCACATTACGCATGAAAAATTATGTTAAAAAGTGAAAATGAAGCTATGCGACATAAACAATCTGAGCAACAGATAAAATGAAATAATATTGACTACTTGTGAATAATCTGTCCAAGAGAAATTCTCCTGCCTTACCCTAAAATGAAATGATTGTCCACTTATATATTGCTCTAAATGCTTAAAAAAAATGTCAAATATTTACCAATATAAAACAAGGAGATGTATGAATGCCAGTGAGACAACTATACATAAAATTCAAATGAAGTGGATGTAAGCAATTGTAGCAACTGTACAGCCTTCAACAATGAGAAAAACCCATATGGTATAGTTGGCTCTACCAGGCCACAATGTGAAAAATGTGAAACAAATTATGAGTAGGGTGTATGACATAATAAGCAGATAACCCATCAAAGTTATTCGTAAAATGCTGTTAGTTGCTTGTGTTACTAATGTTTTCACAAGGAAAACTTGTACTTGTCCATGGGTACAACCATTGCTTTAAAAAAAATCAAGACTTTTACTGTTGTTTATAATCATGAACTTATTTTAACTTCCTGCCAGACAGACTTTTCTTGAAAACTGTATGCTTTCCAACTGTCAATGCTCTTGTGATAGTTGGGTCAGTTTCATCAGAGACATCACTGTTATCCTTAACTTCGCATGCACTTGTAATAACAGCTGGATACCAAAAATCTACTATGACCAGATGACCAGGTTAATTCACCAGTCTCATGTTTCTTTGATGTCGACATTTTTATTACCCAACTTAATTTGCACATGACCTTGATTAAGGAAAATCAAACAAGGCATAAGATCACTCATGGACCGTTTTGTTTCACTGCATATATTTGTCAAACAGGAATATACACAAAATCTAGATCAAATATATTCATGATCTGATATTCTTTTTTTGTGTGATTTTTATTCTCACACAGTAAGCCGTCTTCGTATCTAATACAGTAGAAAGAAAGAAAAAACTGAAATAATAAGAATGGTTTGAATTTATTTTCCTGCAGATTATACACATAAAAGTGAAAGATTTACTTTGTCTGAACTTTGTAGCTGCATTTTTAGTGTTAACGATTAATAATTATTTCAGCTTTCAAGTTACGATTTTTACAACCTACATCACGACAGGTCTTGGCCATATCTACATGAAAAAAACCATACACTTATTCATTCACGATGAAACTTTATTAAAAGTTAGCAATCCGGCATATTCTCTTGCACGATAAGCTAACAATGTTTCACCGCCTTATCAACGGAAATCAGCGTTATTAAGAAAGGAGATCACTGATTTTAAAATACTCCGTATGTTCGGATAACAGAATACATATATACATGTCTCTGGTTTCATATACTAAAAGAAAGGACAAAAAACAAGCTGCGAAAATAAATTATTGTTTTGACCATCTTAAACAGCTATTACTAGTATCATAAAGATGTGTTGGGCTACTCAAATTACGATCAAAAGAAAACAACAACATAATTACGATAATTTTCGGCAACTGCCAAATGTAAACGACTATCAAAGTTTATTTTCCAGCTTTGGGAGGTCCTCAATATGACATACTCAGAAGGAATCGTGATATCTTTGCGAATTAACACAAAATATTGATCAAAGATGCTAAAACAAACTAAACCTAACCATAAACAAGTCAGAAATAATTATCTTGCAATACACGCCGTTCAACCGGATATTTACTATCAGGCGCGTATAAATTTATAGTGGCGAGTACGCAACATCTCACGATACGCGAGAAGTGTCGATATACCGCGAGATTCCAATCCTTCTCACTATACAAATCCTTGTTATGAGTTATTAGTTTCCTGTCTATTCTGTCATTTATTGCATTTGATTTGTAATTTGTTCTCATGTAAAAATGACAAATGGAGTTTTTTCAACTTAGTAACGTCTTCTCCAATGCATACATAAATATACAATTTAACATGAAGATATAAAATAAATTACATATATAAATTTTAAGAATCGAATCATAGTAAACATATTTGTGTTTGAGTGTAAATAAAGAATTGAAAAATGTATTTTGCGTTAAATATGCAATGAAGTAATTCGTAATCTTCAAAAATAGTTCTGAAACGGTTGATAAAATGTGGAATGTCTGATTAGAAATATAACAATTATGTCCACTGCGCGATTATAAAGCGGGCTATATTTGGACATTTTGAGATACTATAAGTACTTGTTTTCTGTGTTAGAATTTTAGAGGTCAATACGACTTTTAATCAGTTGGATTTTCAATTTTAATAAAAAAAATGTGTTTGGTTTCTTCTTTTCTTTATATTCATATCATGATTCTTTAGTTTGAACATATTTTATTGTTCAAAATGACAAATGGATTAGACACAAGTTTTTCAACTTAGTAACGTCTCTCCAATGCATACATAAATATACAATTTAACATGAAGATATAAAATAAATTACATATATAAATTTTAAGAATCGAATCAATGGATATTTTCCACTTAATATAACTAATCGAGTGCGCCTATTTTCAGAAGAAATAAATACAAACACACCGAGCTGTGTAAATTAAAATAGGTTAGTGTACATGACAAGTCATGTGTGAATTTGTTTAAATGTAAATTATACGCATAGTTTATGATGTGATACATATTAAGTCGCTTTTCTAGTTACGGATTAATAGGAAAACGGAATAAATCTACACGTAATTGTAAGTATCAATTTTGTTTTTAATTAAAACCATTGAAACGTTTCAGAATACAATAGTCAATCATAAAGATCATCGTATCCTTAAGAGCATAAATTGATCATGTTCTAGTAAGATCTGTTACAGAATAAGGTTGTCAAAGTTTTTATATACTTTTGTACAGA